>JBBMOL010003207.1:0-17624 GCA_037954665.1 Laguncularia racemosa | reverse complement strand
AATAAATTTTATGTAATATATATAAAAAATATATATAAATATTTTTTCCTTTATGTCATATTGCTGTTTTTTGGGTTTGAAACAGTTGTTCCCTTTCAAGGTTTTCAAACTTGCAATTCTACTTAAAATTGCTAGAGGCTCTATAGAACTGGAACATAGAATTAAAATATAGAAACATAAGTTTCTACAACTTATGTAAGGTAACTTTTGAAAAGTATAGACATGTTTACTATAATTATAAAAAAAATGAAATATAAGATGCAATAAATAAATTTAATATAAATTTTAATTATAAGTTGTAATAAAAATTATATATTTATAGGGGCAAATAAATTAGTATAAGTTATTAAGCTAATATATAAAACTATAATATAAATAACAATATCAATATGAAATAAATTATAGCATAAACTATAACAATAAAAATACAATACTAAAAAAAAAAAATCAACAACCCCTTTATCATCATCAAAAGCCACAAAATTATCGCTAACTCTCTCTTTGCCATCATCATCATCATTGTCATCTTCATCATCAATACCAACATCATTATTGGTATTACTAACACCATTACCTTGTATTATAATTCCAATTCTTTTAAAAGAACTTATAATATTTCTATATTTTAAAAATTAAGTTGTATTTTTCATTTTTTTTTCCATTTGACTAAAATATTTTAAATTGGTAAATTTAGTTAAAAATGTAAGGTTTTATCGACTTTACATGTAGACTTGTGATTCTACCATAAGTCTATATGGAAATAATTTTATACCTAAGTTAACTTGGAATAGTCTCATTAAATTATAAACTCGTAGAATCATATGAATAGAATCGCAATTTTAAAGAACTATGGCTACAAGTGAATACAATGAGTATGCTAACTACAATGAGAATGGAAATATAGTTTATTATTATTAGGATTAGAATGGGGTAGTGTGTCACTATTATTATGAAGATGAGTAACTTCGAAAAATATTAAAGAGTCTTAGTAGAACTTGGGGATATTTGAACAAGGAGTTAGAGATTGCTCGGAGCCAATAAACTTGTCATGTAATTTATGTTGATGGAAGTTACAATAGTATTTAAATTAAGGTTGATGAATAATTTTTTTAATTTTATTGTGATTAAATGATTCACTTGTGAATAATTCATTTCTATTATTGGAGTTAAAGTTATATTAATATATAGTGAAGATGAATAGATTTGAAATTGAAATGGAGATCGAAAGCCTTGTGTGTGGCTACATAATAGCAAGGTGTGGTAGATTGTAGCATTATGGGTTCTAAGACATTATAATTACTATTAATTGTTTATAATCATATTAATTTTAACAAATATATATGTATGTTTATTCGGATTGTCTCAATTAACATGTTTCTTATACAACTTTACATTATACTAGTTATATAGGAGTATTGTGTAAAAGCAACATTATAAAGCAAGGCTATGTTAATCATTTTAGTTAAGCTCTATTACAAATGTAGCTATTACAATTACTTATTGGGATACGAGAGTGTTTACATTAGCAACGGTAAGTGCAAACACAGCTAGTAGTAGGTCCACATGTTGGATCCTTAATCCAACGTTGGCCTTATATGTGAAACAATTATATTGTTGCGGGCTGTCATATTAAGTTAAGCTTAATTAAAAGTGATCAATAAGATTTGGTTATTTGAGTCTTAATGTATATCTAAATTTATGATATTGCCCCTATATTATGTGTAGAGACCATTTGGTGTTTCTATTTTTATGCATGGGACTAAGAATGAAATACAAAAAAAGGTAATCACTATAAGTAATTATATAACTGGTTATAGTCACCCAGGTCATAACACAGCATTTCGGTTGCTTTTGTATCCTATCATCAAATAGACTTAGAGAAAACAAAAAAAAAAAGGATCTCACTAAAAGAAAATTTATTGACCTGGTTAAGGTCCGACCGCACAATCTAAGAATCATGAAGTCAATGGATTCAGGTATTGCTTCCGCATATTTATTATTTAATTCTTAATGATCAAACATGAAAAGATCTAGTATTTTGTTGTGATGATTTTTCACATAAGGATAATTCAAGATTCAACAATTAGTATTGAGCCTAAATTATTTGATCATTAGGAATTACTTTTGTAATTTTTTTTATAGGTGTTATTATCTGTAATTCTAGAGATTAGGTTTTGGACAAACATTAAAACATGTAAACGTTCGTCTCCATAAAAGAATCCTCAACTCCTGGATTCGTCAAAATCAATGGCCATTATCTTGTTCAATATTGTCTCCACGAACAGTATTTAGGAACGGCATGTTTTCGATATGTTATCGGATCTCTACACGGTGATTTTTCTTTCCATGATTGTAATTCACCACGGTGAATTAAGGTTTTCTTCACGGTCTGTTTTCGAACGAATTAGGAACCACATCATAAATGATGCATCACGTTGCTTCCTCTACGGCCATACTCTTCCGTATACACGGTCTCGACCCATAGTTATACACGGTCGTGTACTTAAAACGTGTAACATTCTGTTAGTTTTTAGGTCAACATACACGACCGTGCCTTCAGTCGTGTACTAAAAATGTGTAACATTCTGTTAGTTTTTAGGTCAACATACACGACCATGCCTTTAGCCGTGTATTCAAACTGTGTAACATTCTGTTAGTTTTTTTGCCAACATACATGGCCATACCTTCAGCCGTGTATTCAAACCGTGTAACATTCTGTTAGTTTTTAGCCAACATACACGGTTATGCCTTCAGCCGTGCCTTCAAACCGTGTAACATTCTATTAGTTTTTGGCCAACATACACGACCATGCCTTCAACCGTGTACTCAAACCATGTAAGATTCTGTTAGTTTTTTAGGCTAACATATACGGCCGTACCTTCAACCGTGTACTCAAATACATATTCATAATTACTTATAGATTGATATTTAAGTACGCCAATTTTTCTTTTGAACTCTAATTTTAATGTTTGAATTATTGAGTCATATTTGGATATGGGCGCTTAGACCCAATAAGTTTTAGTTAAAATTATAGTTGCCTTTGACTCAATATTTGATATAATTTTAAATTTGAATATTGGTATGTTTATATGTATTTTGAGATGAATTAATTGAAGTAACATACTGCCAAAGTGGTCCCTCTTGCAGAAATTAATTTATTTCAAAATATAAAGGTTATGTGCTTACAACTTCTGTGAATTTTTTAATCGGCCTAAAGGAAGGTTAATGTTTAACAGAATTTGAAGTTGCACTGTGGTAATAAACTTGTGGTGATTATTGGTTTTACATGTGAAAAATAAATTGGCCCAAAGGAAGCTTTATTGTTTGATATGTTCTTATTGTCAGTGTTTGATTACTACGCCAAGATACCACTTATTAGTTAATATTTTTGTCCAAAGATAAAATATTAATGGGCTACCTGGTATTTTGAGATGGGTTTACCTTTATTTGAATTTATTATTATTTTGTTGTAAGGCTTATGTAAGCTTGTTTATTTGTTTGTTGTTCTCATTCAGCTATGAATAATCCTGCTAATATTACTGCCAACATCAATTCCATTCCTATGCTAAATGGCACTAACTTCAAGTCGTGGAAAGATAATCTATTGATAGTACTTGGAGTTATGGATCTCGACCTTATGTTAAGAACTGATTCTCCTTCACCTCTTACTGATAAGAGTACCTCTGATGACAAGAGGGAGATGGAAAAGTGGGGGAAATCAAATCGCATGTGTATGATGATCATGAAGAAGGCCATTCCAAAAGCATTTAGGAGGTACAATATCTGATAAGATAACTAAGGCTAAGGAGTTCTTTGATGAAATTGAGAAAAAGTTTGCTAAGAATGAAAAGGTAGAATAAGTACACTCCTGGCAACTTAATCTCAATAAAGTACAAGGCAAGGGCAATATTAGGGAGTACATCATGGAGATGTCTCATCTTGCTTCCAAGCTAAGAGCACTCAAGCTAGACTTCACAGAGGACTTGCTAGTGCATTTGGTTTTGATTTCTCTTCCAGTTACAGTTTAGCCAGTTTAAAGAGAGCTATAATTGTCGAGAAAGAGACTTGGTCTCTGAATGAGCTCATCTCACACTGTGTTCAAGAAGAGGAAAGGCTAAAGCAAGATAAGATTGAGAGTGCTCACCTAGCCTTAACCCTAAGAATAGGAATAAGGATAATAAAAGGAAAAGGGATAAAGAAGCTGCAAATATGGCACTTAGAAGACATAACCAAAGAAGTCGGATGCATGAAATGGTATTGGTTGTCACTTCTATGGAGCTGTAGGGCATTATAAGAAGCACTGCACCAATTATCATGCTTGGCATGCTAAGAAAGGTACACTTCTTAATTTGGTTTGTTTTGAGGTTAATTTAACTTCGGTACCCATAGACACTTGGTGGATAGATTTTGGTGCAACAACTACATCAGTGTGTTCTATGCAGGGTTGCCTACATTGCCAAAAACCAAGTGATGGTGAAAGATACATCTATGTGGGTAACGGCAAGATAGTTGAAGTTGAAGCAATTGGGAAGTTTAGATTATTATTAAAGATTGGATTTTATTTGGATCTTAATGAAACATTCATTGTACCGTCATTTAGACGGAATTTGATTTTGTTTCTGCTTTGGACAAATTTGGTTATTCTTGTTCATTTGGAAATAAGAAATTTAGTTTGTTTCATGATTCAAAATTAGTTGGATCTGGTTTCTATTTGTTTATGATAATCTTTACTTGATTGATATTATTGCTTCATTTAATGAATCCCTGCAAGTAAGTACACGAGGTATAAAGAGAGAATTAACTAATGAAAATTTAGCTATATTATGGCACAAAAGATTAGGTCATATCTCCAAATGGAGAATGGAGAGACTTGTGTCAAATGAAATTCTAAACCCCTTGGATTTTACAGATTTTGATGATTGTATTAACTGTATAAAGGGGAAACAAACCAATAAAAGGAGATTTGAAGCCAATAGGACCTTAGACGTCTTAGAACTTATACATACAGATATTTGGGCCATTCCTATAGTTGCTTGGAATAGTCAAACAATATTTTATAACGTTCATAGACGATTTCTCACGATATGGCTATTTTTATCTCATTCATGAAAAGTCACAGTCCTTGGATATGTTTAAAATTATAAGGCTGAAGTTGGAAACCAACTCAACAAAAGGATCAAAAGCATTAGATCTGATCGTGGTGACAAATACTACGGTAGATATGATGGTTCAGGTGAACAACGTCCAGGACCTTTTGCTAAATTCCTAGAGGAATGCAGTATTGTTCCACAATACACTATGCCTGGTTCACCCACCATGAATGGTGTTGCTGAAAGACGAATAGAACGTTTAAGGACATGGTAAAGAGTATGATTTGTCACTCCACCTTACCAGAATCACTCTGGGGAGAAGCACTTAAGATTGCAGCATATATCCTTAATAGGGTTCAACTAAAGCAACTAACAAAACCCCTTATGAACTTTGGATTGGGAAAAAAGCCTAGTCTAAAACATTTACATGTGTGGGATGTCCAGCTGAAGGACGGCCTTATAAGCCAATGAAAAGAAACTGGACTCAAGAACAGTAAGTTACTATTTTGTTGGGTACTCCGAAAGATCAAGGGGTTACAAGTTCTATGATCCCACAACTAAATCAATATTTGAGTCAGGAAATGCTTGGTTCTTTGAGGATGTCGAGTTTGCCGAGGGAGATACGGTTAGAGATATTGTCTTTGAAGAGGAATACGTTGATATTCCCACAGGTGTTATTGAATTTGATCAAGATTCTATTCTTGATCTTCTTCAAGACACAATAGAACAAGACAATATTGGAGATCCCATTCAAGATACTACTCCAGAAGAAACAACTTACCACCTCAAGAACCTATGCCATTGAGGAGATCCATAGACAAAGAAGAAGTGCGCTGGCAGATGACTACATCGTATTTCTTCAAGAACATGAAGTTGACATTGGAATGATGGAAGATGATCCAATCAACTTCCGTCAAGCCATTGAAAGTTCTAAATCTCAAAAATGGATTGATGCCATGAATGAAGAGATAAAGTCTATGAAAGACAATGACGTTTGGGATCTTGTTCCATTGCTAGAAGGTATGAAGCCATTGGTTGTAAATGGATATTTAGACCAAGAGGGATTCAAAGGCAATGTGGAGAGGTATAAGGCTCGTCTTGTTGGAAATGGCTTTACACAGAAAGAAGGCATCGACTATAAGAGACTCTCACCAGTTTCTCGAAAGACTCTTTTAGGATTATAATGGCATTAGTGGCACAATTGATCTTGAGTTACATCAGATGGATGTAAAGATCGCCTTCCTCAATGGTGACATTGATGAGATGATCTATATGGTACAACCAGAAAATTTTGTATCGGGAGATCCAAGATATGTTTGTATAACTTAGAAATCCATATATGGACTTAAGCAAGCATCTCGACAATGGTATTTCAAATTTTCATCAAGTGATCACTTTGCATGGTTTCAAGACGAATTTGGTCAATGATTGTATATAACATAAGTTCAGTGGAGAGCAAGCATATTTTCTTGGTTTTATATGTTGATGATATATTGCTTACCAGCAATGATATAGGCTTATTGCACAAAACCAAGAGATTTCTAGCTAAGAATTTTGAGATGAAAGATCTTGGTGATGCCTCATTGTGTTAGGAATACAAATATATCGAGATTGCTCTCAAGGTACTCTTGGATTATCACAAAAGAGCTATATCAAAAAGGTACTCAAAAGGTATCGCATGCAAAATTGCAAACCAAGTGATACACTTGTAGCTAAGGGAGACAAATTTAGTCTTAGTCTATGCTCTAAGAATGATTTTGAGGAAAAGAAATGCAAAAGATTCCCTATGCATCGTAGTAGGGAGTCTAATGTATGCTCATGTTTGTACACATCCAAATATTGCGTACATTACAGGAATGTTGGGTAGATACTTGAGTAATCCAGGATTAGACCATTGGAAAGCAGCCAAAGGGTCTTGCGGTACTTACAGAGAACAAAAGATTACATGATTACCTATCGGAAGTTAGATCAAATCGAGATCGTTAGGTATATTGATTCAGATTTTGCTGGATGCCAACATAGTATAAAGTCTACATCAGGCTACAATATATCTGTTAGTTGGGGGAGCTGTCTCTGGAAGAGCATAAAACATCCCTTGTTGCTTCTTCTACTATGGAAGCAGAGTTTGTAGCATGTTATGAGGCATCCAATCATGGAATATGGTTGCGGAATTTTGTTACAGGGTTGCACATTGTGGATACTATTAATAGGCCACTTAAATTATTTTGTGACAATAAGTCAGCAGTTCTATATTCTAACAACAATAGGAGCTCAACAAAGTCAAGCATATAGACATCAAGTTCTAGTTGTAAAAGAAGAGTTCGGGGGATAGTTGTCTATAGAGCATATAGGAACAAACTCTATGATCGCGGATCCGCACACTAAAGGAGTGCAACCCAAACTGTTTCATGAGCACACTGCTCGTATGGTGTCAAGACCTTGAGTGACATTAAGTTTTAGTGGGAGTTTATTACCTTGTATGCATTTATGTCATAGACAAACTGTAATAAGTTATTTTGGTTTATTATTTTTTGAAGATATCTTCTGCAGAAATAAAGTATTTTGTTTGCCTACACTCTGTTTTTGGTTTATGGTTTGATCTCACTAAGGTTTATGGTGGACCAGTAGAAAATAGACATGTTAAGATCACATTGCATGGAATTTTCTTGCTACACATTCATATCATGATCTATGTCATTCAATTTATATCAGTATTGTGACCATTGATGGGTAGAGTTATGATAAATGTGATGAATGCCTCTTTAATCCTATGTTGATATGATTGATGGACCAAATTGGTTATAGATACATTCAGTTCATGACAGCAAATTTGAGCATATGGTTTTGCAAAACATGATTGTAAGTTACACATATAGTCCAAGTGGGAGATTGTTGGATCCTTAATCCAAAGTTGGCCTTATATGTGAAACAATTATGTGTTGCGGGCAGTCATATGAAGTTAAGCTTAATTAAAAGTGATCAATAAGATTTGGTTATTTGAGTCTTAATGTATTTAATAGGATATTGCCCATTTTTATATGTAGGGACCTTATGGGTAGTTTCTATTTTTATGATGGGCTAAATAGAAATACCAAAAAGGTAATATATAGTTATCTATATAAATAGTGGTTATGGTCCCAGGTCATACATACACATTTCTTGTTTATTTGTATCCTCATCAAATAGACTATAGAGAGAAAAAAAAAAAAAGTGATCTCTCTAAAAGAAAACGTATTGATTTGGAAGGCGATCGCACAATCTAAGAATCGTGGAGCGCAATGGATTCAGGTATGCTTCATGTTTAATTCTTAATGATTAAACATGAAAAGATCTAGTATTTTGTTTGTGATGATTTTTCACATAAGGATAACTCAAAATTCAACACCACATTGTCCTGTCGCATCAGAGCCATATTTGCCTTTACATGATTCATGCATGCACCCCCGTCGCACTGTGTACCTCCCAGTTCCGCCCTGCAAAGATTTGCCTCAACCATAATGGTTTTTGTGAGCTGCCACTGCCACATTAATGATACACAACATTTAGATATCAATCCGAATACAGGATACAGAATACTTTCATGTGGAAAAAAAATAAAAAATAAGAAAATAAAAGAAGCTATAGGAGCTAATAAATTATAAAATGCAAACGAAAGATACTCAAGTTCTTGATTCCTTTATTTATTCTTTTTCTTTGTGTCGTTTTTATGTGTGATTTAACAAAAATACATGTGTTGATTTTTTCCCTCTTAAAAGTTGGGTTGTATCCATTTCAACATATTTTCCTTATAAATCCTATTATTATAGTATATGAACAATCAAAGCTACGTAGCAATGATAGACAAATCTAAATGCAGAGCGGAGATTATTTTGTCGAAAGAATTGATAATTAGCATTCTTTAAAAGTAATATGATGTTCTAAAATTGATAGGCAAAATATCAAAATGTAACATTTTAAAATGTGTATACAGGGCATTAGATGACATTTACATGTGATGGAAACGCCACCTATAAAATAAATAAAAGACTGCAAGATGTATTCATCGTTGTAGACTTTAATTTGAGAAATTCGACGAGTATTGGGAAAACAAAAAGTGCACAGGTTTATGTCAAACACAACTAGTGAGCTATACTTATAAGAAAAACTTTCTAAGAAAACTTATCATCAAGATATTATGTTGTTATGTTGCCTAAAATAATAGATGAATTCTAGAGACTAGTATTGGTAGATTTTGTAGTGCGTAAAACATATATGTGACATTCCATGGAAATCACAAAAAACATAGTTATTGTCACCCTCATTTACACAAAGGAAATTACTTTCTCATCATTGGCTTTTATCTCTCTAAAATTTTTAAGGAAATATATCTTAAGATATTATGTTATTTATACTTACCTAAAACAAACGGTATGAATTCTAGATACTAGCATTTGCAAAATTTTGTAGTATGTAAAACACATGTGACATTCCACGGAAATCACTAAAAAACATGATAATAAAATTTTTAAGGAAATATATCTTTAAGATATTATGTTATTATACTTACCTAAAAACAACGGATGAATTCTAGATACTAGAATTTGCAAATTTTGTAGTATGTAAAACACACATGTGACATTCCACGGAAATCACTAAAACATAATTGTTATCACTTACCTTGGGCATATAAATTGCATTGAAAGGGGTTTCATCTCACACAATTCTTGTTAGATTCAACAACTTTTTGTTTATAATTTATTGCGATCCTATACCTAGTAAATGATTAGGTGTCATACCATATATGTCAGTTGGAGAGGCACCTAAGCTATACATATGAACTCATCTGACTTTTCCTTCTCCTTTACTTTAGATTAGATATCATCCTTAATGGTCTTTTCATTGTTATCCAAAGCACTAGATATTAATTCCTTCAAAGAGATCGTAAATAAATACAGTTGAATTGGAAATAAAGGAAATGTTAACTTAGATATGAATTAATTTAATATATTGAAAAACTAATGAATTTACAGTGGCTTCACTACCTGTATCCCACGGTCAACCATGATCGCAGAGAATCGGTATCCCTACCAACTAGTAAAATAGGATAAATCTTAAGTTTCTCAAATTCAAAATTCTATTTACATAAGGGTCCTAACATTTCATCTAAGCAATCTATCCTTCACAATTCTTACTTTGCGTTTGGTCTTCCAAAACTCTAGACACTCCACATCTTATCCCATCCGAGCTTTTGTAATTACCACTGCAAAAAGGGTCTATAGAGGGGTAAGCACACTATGGCTCAATGAATGGGATGGTAACACTTTCAATGCTACATAAACACAAGCAATTTAAAATCAAGTTATCAAAACATATGCTATGCGTGAATAACCATATGAATACAGCATCTTATGTGGTCTTTTGGCAACTGACATGAAGTCTAGGGTTTACGCTGCCCTTAACCTTAGGTTGGGGATTCCAAAGCCCCCATCAGTGCCCGGATCTTACTCACATCTTCATTACTCTTATCACTTATTTAAGTTGTGTCTTAGCTTTAATGTTTAGGCTCAGGTGCCTCAATACACCGAGCATTACAGCCTCAAGAGACAGGCCAGACTCGAAAACCGTCAAGACGCGATAATCCTTTAATCACTTAGTTCGCATTTGGTAGAACAACAATCCTTTAATCACTTCCGACGCATCGTATAGTAGTGATGGCCTTCAATATCATGCAATGTCTCGTGGAAATGCATGTCAAGTTTTAATCGAGTCCACTTCTTTAATTAATTGATTCGAAATGACCAATCAAAATATATAATCGGAACCAATTATCATTCAAGGCAATGAAGTAACTACCAAGAACAATTCATAGGGACTAGTGAAGTCTCATGACAATCCACTACAACTCTTTTCACACGTACCACAACAAGCAAGATCATGCATTTCACATCACAGAATAAACATAGAACCTAGACCAAGCAGACGGGAGCAATCCAGCTAAACATCAGGTTTTTTAGTTAACTTGACACCTTTGTGCAATTGTCTTAAACGTCAAATCAACCACTCGGGATTGATATTCAATCACCATTTGTAACACCTCTGTGTCATCGCACTTCTTAAGTGCTCTGTTATTCACACTTCCGAGAGCTAACAAAGTCATCTCGTATATCCTTCTAATTCCTCAATACATCTATGTCTAATATATATATATATATCTACACATATATATGTCTGTAACATAGCTTTAACTAGAGGACCATTTATTAGAAACCTTCCCTCACTTGCTTAAGGGGCAAGAAAATAGGATTGTTAAGTTGTAAAATCAAAGTTACACTCATGATTTGTATGGTTATGTTCATGAGTGTTTTTCTATAGATATAATAGGAAAATAAGTTTACCTAAGCATATGTACACATTCAAAAGTAAACTCTGATATGTATACATAATGATATTTATATATCCTATTCTAGCTATGCACACCTGTTGGGTAGCTATAGAAGGAAAAGTTAGTTTTCTATATTTTGGTTTAGTTTGAAGAAAACAATTTTGAATCATAGGTTAGGCCTATGGTAATAGCACTAGCAATATGGTGCGAAGTACTATCGTTAAGGTAATGACATCTAAACTCTCATTCCTTATATCCTCTACATTCTTTAAACAGTATTCATCTTTAACCTATCAACTACCAATTTCTTTATAACTTCTTTCCTAAACTCATTTAACCCCACTATATAACTCGACTTAAACAAAAATCACATTCATTCGCAACTCAAACAAAGCAATTGAATTCACATACATAGTATATCAACACACAACACAACATTGTATCATTAAGTTTTCCACTCACCTGTTTAGGGTGTCATAGTCCTAGTTGGAGTTGAGCGATTCTAATAGGTAACCTCTTTACTTTCCTCTTGAAATCTCAACTAAAAACCCTAGAAGGTAGTGTCTCCACTTGACTTTGGTGGTTTCCTAGCACCTGACATGTGTACTCCGCTTGCTATGCGTTTAATGGCAAGGTGTGAAGTCTCCTCCTTAAGGAACTTTAGGCGAACAAGATTTGAAACGTTGAACACTTCTTTAGCATGATTCGATATAAGGTTCTAGAAGGAACGACTTTCTTACGAATCATTGCTTCGAATACCCCAAATTGCTGTGATCGACTGTCTGCTTTCTTTATGTAGAAGTCGAGCAATGAAATGCCTTCAACTTGCCAAATTTGGAATTTCTTCTTCATGTATGCAAGATACCTTAGAAAGGACAAGTAAAGGTCTTGCATTAGAGTATTTAGCCAAAAATGATCTTCCTCAACATCCTTTAAGCATTCCATTACGAAATTCATTTCATTCCAAATATCCCCCAAGCCATCATCTTGGACGTTGCTCGAATCATTCCCTTCACCATTTATACCAACAAAATACACTTCTTCCCATTTACTTTCACACATAGACACACTCACCTCCTTCACGCAATTCCCTCTTCCTCCTTAGTTTCACCTTTCCATTCTTTCTTCTCTCTTTATTGACATCTCTACCAGCAGGGCTTCCCATCCTCTCTACTGGTCTCCTTCCCCACTCATGCTTCCATCACTAAAATACACACTAGCCATCCTTACACACTACGTACACATACCAACATACACTTATCCACACACACCACGCATACACCTACACATTACATACACACATACTTCACACATGTCTCACACCACCGACATGTACATACACATATACTCCGCATACACCTTACACTACCAATACGTACATACCACATACTCCGCCCATACTATACACACCTTCCATACACATACATACATACCGCATACACCACACACACCTTCCATACACATGTACTCATACTGCATACACCACACACCCTCCATACACTTACACACATACCGCATACACCACATACCCTCCATATACATACACACATACCCACTACATCACACACCACCTCATACACACACACATATACTCGTACTCACACACACACGCCTCATACGCATACACACATTCTTGCACACACCATACACCGACACACTTTACTCATACACATACACACACACCACACACCACAACACCTACATACACACATACTCCATACACACCACACACCACCACTCTCTCTTTGGCTTTTGCATAAACCTCTTCATGAGTTCATCCATGGCTTAACCCGAACCTTTGCCTCATAGGGTTTCTTTTTACCGATATCAATAGCCTAAATTGTAAGATGGTGCAAGGTACCAGCAACCACCTGATTCAATAGCCTTCACCAACCCACATAGACTTGAGGAGTGCATTTCTCTTTCTTATCGTGTTCTTCAACAACGAAGATGGCGAGGTCATCGAGTTGGACACTATTCTCAATTCTAGTGGGATTATGTATGCCGCACTAGTGTGGCCATCTCTTGATGGGAGCAAAACCCTGGTCTTTTATGTGTCGGATGATGAAGATCTTTCTTTTCCTCTTTCCTATTCTCATCCATTTGAGCAAATAGTGTGTTGATGATTCTCTATGAATGTTGAATTCTCTTGAGCGTCGGCATCAATCGAGAGCCGATGAAGTGGAGCAAGAATTGCTAAGGAGATTTTCCCTTTTCTTTTCTTCTTTGTTTTTTGTCTTCCTCTTCTTGTTTTCGGTCTCTCTCTCACCTAGAATGTGGCTCACTTTAGCTGGATACCTAATTAGATCACGCCATACCTTCTTGCTTGGAAGCTAGAGCACACCATGCCATCTTCATCTTCATTGCTGTAGTTGGGGTCGCCATTGCTACTATTATTGCGGTCGTTGTTTGTTGCTACTGTTAGGGTTCGCTATTGCTATTGCTGTTATGGTTATCGTTGCTATGCTGTTAGGGCCACTATTGCCACTGTTGTTGTTGTCCAACTCACATCTATACAGATACATGTATACATACATATCCTTCCCTTCTTCCCCATTTCCCTTTTTCTTCTTCTCACCTAGGATGCTACTAAACTCTCGCTAGAAGCTAGTGTCCTTAGAGTTTATTGTGGAGAACCACCGTCATCGTAAAGGGTTAATCAGACCACCTACACGAACAAGATTGTTGTCGTTGAAGTCGTTAGCAAGGGTCCTTTATTCCAAGGTTTCGCTAGTGGAAATGGATGAAGCTGCGACAAGTCAATTTAGAAAGGGCGTGGTTATGTGGAGAAAGGGAAGTTTGTTGTGGTCTAATTAGAGATGAGAAGGGAGTAGAAGGAGGGAAGAAGATGGGGGATGGAGAATCGAGGCTGACAAGGTGACAACGAGGGGGGAGATGTAGCTAGATGAAGAAGAGGAGGAAGAAGAAGTAAAAAGAAAAAGAAAAGGAAGAGAGAGGGATAAGGGACGGCCTGTTGGGACGGATGACGCCTGCTGCTGTTACCGCCGTCTGACGCAAGTGGGATGGATAGGAAGTTGTGCAGCAGATTTGAATGTTTTTTTACAATTATGTATATATATACTTATATTATATTGTATTTTATATTAAAAATGTTTCTATTTTAGTATTCCAATGCGCGTACAAGATATCTTTAAATTTTATATTCTTAGCATTTTCTTACGAAAGTTTATGTCTAAGCTAATTTTGATTATTCCGAACATAAATATTTACTCTAAATTTTTATTTGAAATTCCTGGATCTATAATTTAAATTAATTTTCATTTATTTAACCTAATATTGTTGAAATTTGTGTTTCGTTAGAATTTTATTTTTTAATTTAATTTTACTCAAACTAAAGTTTGGATTTACATATTATTTTATTTATCTGTTTTATATATCTATATTTGAATATTTTTCAATTACTTCACTTCCTAAATTTATTCAGTAATATATTTCATATAATTCAATTTATTATGTTTGTTATCTTCGATTCCTTGCAAAAGTCGTTCTTTTCTAATTATTTTATTTTTAAAACCTATTATTATTGTAAATTATTAAAATAATATTTATGCATCACAATATTTAATTTTTTGTCGTACATTTCTAAAGTTCTTAATATTGCGAAATTGTCCTCTCGCTACCTCGACTTGAAGTATTTATTGTTCTACTTATTTTCTAAATTTTCATATAGTTTTTCAAAATTTTTAAACTTTACAATTTCGCATAAAAATGAAAGAACTAACTAAGATGAATAGGAAACAAAAAGTAAATGTTTACTATGATTTAATGTCTATTTCCTCTCTACCCTCAATCTAGTTACATATTCATCTTTGATTTTACTTGTGGCATTTTTAGCTCTTGCCTCTTTGACAATAGTTACGATAGTAACTTAGAGTTCTTATTACCATCTTTCAACCACCTAATTTTGGATCAATGTTTTGAAAAAATTTCCTCTCGCTCAATTAGGTTAATAGTTATATTTTAGCTTTTCTGGAATTCTAAGTAGAATACTTACCATCATTTCTTCATGCAAAATTTCTAGGTTAGTGTCCTTTTCTTTTACCCTTTTAACATCTTGTAAATATTTTAAATACATTTCTACTCCATTTCTTTCAAACATTTTTAAGTCTTATCACTTTAATTGATACTTAATAACATCTATGGCTTCATGTCAAGGTTTGAAGAGATTTTCACCACATCTAGGAAAGATAATAATGGGTCCACATGTTTTGAAAATGAAATGGCATGCATCATTCTTTCTTAGAATCTTATGAGAAGTAGAAAATGATCCAAGCAAATCCTATGTGATTACGAACCACACACACGTGTGATGAAACCCTATACTAATACGTTTGGAATTGCAACCCAAGATGCCAAAATAACCAAAGTGGAACCATGACCCGTTGCCTATAGATGAGGCAAGAACCTTGGTATATTCTGTTGATGCCACAATCAGGATGAAAGACCAATTGATAAGTCTAGTTTGAACACCACAGAAGAAATCCGATAAGTTCAAGAGAAGTTCTTTGGAGAACCAAGAGAGGAATTCTCTCAAATTGTGTTATTCAATGTTGTATGTATGTTCTATCTGTGTTTTTCTAACCTAACAGCTTTTAATAGGGTTTATAATTCGTAAAACAAAAGCCCAAAACGACATAACATAATAAAGTTGCGGAAAAAATAACAAATAGGCATTGTATGCCAGTGGCATAGTAGGCGACGTAGTAGCCGGCGTAAGATGTACGCCGGGGTATATAGGTCGGCGGCGTTGAAGGTCGGCGTAGTCCCTCTATCGCGCTCTAATTGCAACGCCGGTTCAAGGCCGATAGCGTTTAAGCCAGCGTTGTCAAGACTAGCAGCTTTGATCTCCTATGCTTTGCTCTCCTTGAATGACTTGAACAAATGCAAGGTCATTCTCATGGTTGCTCCACTCTTTTCCGGCTTCTTGGATATCCTTTATCAGCCCGTTAAGTGTTTCCTTGAATCATTTCGCTCGAGTTTTTGTGATTGGTCTAGGTGGCACTTCAAGAAGATCCACATTCCATCTTCTAGCTTGACTCCCATCATGGCTTTCATCATTCCCTCCTCTTGAAAAGGATTTGTCCTCAAATCATTGCTACATCGAAAGGACTCAGATCAGTAACGTTAAAAGTAGCACTTGATACTCACTAGTAAATCTAAACTTGTAGGCATTATCATTGATGCTCTCAAGAATCTGAAATGGTCCATCGCCTCTAGGAAGTAAATTTAGATCGACTCTACACAGGAAACCGCTCTTTGCGCATGTGAACCCAAACCCAGTCTCCAGGTTCAAAGACAGCTTGTCGATGACCCTTGTTGGCTTGTTTCACATACTGTTTTGTCCTCCATTCAATGTTGAGCTTGCCTTCTCATGGAGCTGTTTAACAAATTCTGCTTTCTTCTTACCATCTACGTTAACATACTTAGAATAGGAAGAGGTGATAAATCCAAAGGAGTTAGTGGATTAAAACCATACACAATTTCAAAGGAGTAAACTTAATAGCATAATGCATTGTGCGATTATAAGAAAATTCAATATGAGGTAAACAATCCTACCAACTTTTAATGTTCTTTTTAATAACAGCCCTCAACAAGTAGATAAAGTTTGATTTACTACCTCAGTTTGACCATCAGTCTGTGGATGACAAGTAGTAGAGAACAATAACTTAGTTCCTAAGTTAGCCATAGGGTTTTCCAAAAGTAGCTCAAGAACTTAGCATCCTGATCCGACATGGTTGTTCTAGGCATACCATGCAATCTCACAACTTCCCTAAAGAAGAAGCTAACAATATGGCAAGCATCATTTGTTTTGTGGCAAGGAATGAAATGTGCCATCTTAGAAAACCTATCCACGACTACAAAAATAGAGTCTCTACCATACTTAGACTTGGGTAATCCTAACACAAAATCCATGGAAATGTCTACCAAGGCTCATGAGGAATGGGAAGTGCGTATAAAGTCCATGAGATTAGACTCTAGATTTTGCTTGCTTCCAAGTGACACATCGCTCATCAAATCCTCTCAACATGCCTTTTTTTTAGCTTAAGTTTTTCCCTTCAAGTCTTTCAAGGGGTTCATGATCAGTGTGGATCATTTAACTCTTTTTGGGCCCAAAAATGGGTTTCCAAAATCTCTAGCGCTCGAACCAATGC
>JBBMOL010003206.1:0-17628 GCA_037954665.1 Laguncularia racemosa | reverse complement strand
GATCCAAAGGATTTCCTGCCCCCTGACTACGAAAAAATATTGTTCTAAAATCCCAAAGTGTAAAAAGGCCCGAGAACAGTGTATAAATATACGGCGGAGTTCATGAGGTTGGCTGAGAGAAACGACCTTAGGGGAAAGCGAAGGACACATGGTGGCTAGATACCTGGATGGAATGAGGTGCAAATTAAGGAGAAGATAGGGGTTCATGTTTTGGCAACGTCAATGAGGCAAAAAACAGGGCCCCTTCGAGCAGAGATGATGCTAAAAGGGAAAAGACAGTAGGTTTGATGGAGGTAACCGAAGGTTTAAGAACGAAGGATTAAAAGTACCTAGGTACGGATAGAGGGAAGGCCTTTTCCTAGAAGCTCCAGGCGGAAGCAATGAGAAGAGAGAAGAAAGGGGAACAAGTAGGAGACCAAAGGAAAATAGGGAAAACACCTAAGCAAAACAATCCTATGCTAAACCAGTTATGGGAAAGTGTATAGGTGCAACCAACCGGTCATCGTTCCAATGAGTGCCCCAGTAGGAGACCTATTAATGTTCTTAATAGAGAGGAGGATGAGGAGGTGTGCTGTGAACCGGATGGAGGGGATGAGCTTTATAGTGATGATGGTTACGGAGATGATGAGGGAAAAATATGTCATTAGGAAGTTGATGTTGGCACCGAAGTGTGATGAGAAGTCCCAAAGACATCAGTTGTTCCGGACTAGATGTACTGTTGATGGTTAGGGTGTTTGACTTGATAGTGGATAGCGGGAGTGCAGAATACATTGGTAGGGAAAACGGTGGAGAGTATTGAATTTGACAATTGAAAAACACCGAATCCATATACCATTGGGTGGATTAAAGCGGCTAAAAAAATAGAAGTCACCGAGCTGATGCAGGGGTACCTTTCTCTTAGGGAAGTATAGAGATGAGGTCTATTGTGATGTCGTGGACATGGACGCATGCCACCTTCTGTTTGGGAGACCTTGGCAATTTGATGTTGATGCCAACACGAAGGAAGGGAGAATGTTTTAACGGTTAGAGAAGGGATGGGGTAAAGTTCACTCTCCTACCTCTCAAAACATCTCACCGCCTTAAAAAATTCTTAAAACGGAGGGGCGTTCTTTCCTCACTATCACCCAATCTGAGAGGGAGATGGGGAAGCAATTAAGGAGACGCATACAATCCATGCATTAGTTGTCCGACAGGTGATGTTTGTGGAGGAAGATCAGAGTAGTGACCAGGAGTTTTCCAGACAGTGTGAAGGCGCTACTGGTGGAGTTTAGGAAATAACATCTGAGGAGCTACCCGATGGATTACCTCCCATGAGGGGTATCCAACATCTTATTGATTTGATTTTCCCGGAGCTAGCCTACCTAATCTTCCACATTATAGGATGAGCCCAAAGGAGACGGAAATATTGCAGGGAAAGTGCAAGAACTACTCCAGAAGGGATTCATCAGGGAGAGCATGAGCCCTTGCGCAGTGCCTGCTTTGCTGACTCCAAAGAAAGATGGTAGTTGGCGCATGTGTGTCGACAGCAGAGCAATCAACAAAAGTTACCATCGGCTATAAATTCCCGATACCAAGCTGGAAGACATGCTAGATTGCTTGAGTGGGGCCAAATTCTTTTCCAAGATCGATCTGAGAAGTGGTTACCATCAGATCGGATCTCGACCAGGAAGATGAGGGAAGACGGCCTTTAAAACTAAGGAAGGCCTATATGAATGGATGGTCATGCCTTTTGGCCTCAGTAACGCCCCAAGCACCTTCATGCGTATCATGAATCAGGTACTTAGACCCTTTTCTGCTCGGTTTGTCGTAGTTTACTTTGACGATATTCCTAATCTATAGCAAAACTGAGGAGGAACACATCGATCATGTGAGGGAAGTGTTAAATGTTCTGAGGGAGAACAAGCTCTTTGGGGAATCTCAAGAAGTGTGTATTCCTCTCTAGGAGATTGTTGTTTTTTGGGTTTTTTTTCGTTAGTGGTGATGGATATTACGTGGATGATGGAAAGTAAAAGCTATTAGGGAATGGCCCATTCCCAACACCGTAAGTGCTTTGAGGAGTTTTTTGGGACTAGCGAGCTTCTATAGAAGGTTTATTCGTCACTTCATCAGCACCCTTGCTGCACCTATGACCAAGTGCCTGAAGAAAGGGAAGTTCCAGTGGAGTGTTTGAAGCTGAAAGTAGTTTCGGGCTGTTAAAAGAAAAGTTGTGCAATGCTCCAGTCCTTGCATTACCTGACTTTGATAAATTGTTTGAAGTCGATTGTGATGCAAGTGGAGTGGGAATAGGAGCGGTTGCTATCTCAGGAAAGGAAGCCATTGCCTTTTTCAGTGAGAAGTTATGCGAGTTATAGGCGGAATTGGTTCCACTTATGACAAAGAATTTTATTCGGTGGTGGGGTGCTTTGAGGAACCTGGGAACATTACCTAGTGGGCAAGGAATTCGTGCTATACTCCGACTGTGATGCTCTTAAGCACTTGAATAATCAGACCAGGATTAGTAAGGACATGCATGCACGGTGGATTCAATTCTTACAGAAGTTCCCATTTAAACTTAAACATAAATCGAGGAGTCTACAACAAAGTCGCGGATGCTTTGAGTAGGCGAGCTAGTTTGTTGGTGACACTTTACACTGAAGTGGTGGGATTTGAGCATATGAAAGATCTATACGTAAGTGATAACGATTTTAAGGATGCGTGGGCGTTGTGTCGGGACAAACAACCTAAGCAATGATTTCCATATTTATGATGGGTTCCTCATGAAAGGAAATCAGCTTTGTATTCCAGAGTCTTCTCTGAGGGAGAAGCTGATCCGTGATTTGCATGGTGGTGGATTGGCAGGTCATCTGGGCAGAAGACAAGACCAATTGCAGCAGTCAGCACTCGATACTACTGGCCACACTTGAGGCGTAACGTTGGGAGGATTGTGCAACGGTGTTATATATGCCAGACCTCTAAGGGTCAAGCCCAAAACACGGGCCTCTACACCCCACTCCCCGTTCTTGAGAACATATGGAGGATTTGTCCATGGATTTTGTCTGTGGGATTGCCCCGTACCCAACGGGGTGTTGACTCCGTTTTTGTTATGGTTGACAGGTTCTCTAAGATGGCACATTTTATCCCATGTCGGGAAGGTTGCTGATGCTCAGGTCATTGCCAAGTTGTTCTTCAAAGAAGTAGTACGCCTCCATGGGGTGCCTAAGTCTATTACTTCAGATTCGGGATAGCAAATTCCTGAGTCATTTCTGGCGAACCTTGTGGATATATTTGACTCCTCACTGAACTATAGCAGCACGGCTCAATCCACAGACGGATGGCCAGACAGAAGCTACAAATCGCACCTTGGGCAATCTAATTAGAAGTATTTGCGGTGAGAAGCCAAGCAATGGGATGTGGCATTAGCTCAGGCAGAGTTTGCTTATAACAGTGCCGTTCATAGGACAACAGGCAAGTCTCCATTCTCTATTGTCTATACCAATACTCCTAACCATGCTGTGGATTTAATCAAGCTTCCAAAGGATACGGCGTCTCATACAGCAGCTAAGAACCTAGCGGATAGTTGGCAGCAGGTTACATCTGAGGTGCGGGCGAAAATTGAACAATCTAATGCTAAGTACAAAGCTGCAGCTGACAAGCATCGCCGGCGACAAGTGTTTTCAGTGGGTGATCAGGTTATGGTATTCTTACGCAAGGAACGGTTTCCTGTTGGCAAATACAACAAGCTTCAACCTAAAAAGTATGGTCCGTATAAGATCATGCAGGCAATCAATGATAATGCTTATGTGGTCGGTTTACCAAACACCATGGGCATTTCCAAGACATTCAATGTCGCTGATATCTTTCCCTTTTTCCCTGACGATGTGGCATTATATCCTACAGAGAACTCGAGGTCGAGTTCTTCTCTAGTGGGAGAGAATGATGGAGGGGATATAAGAAGGGATCATACGGTTGGGAGCACGGGTTCTGCGCACGGCCGGAAACACGGCCGTGTCTCGAGCAAGGGTATAAAACCGCAAGATCTCACAGTGTCTAACACGGCTTGAAGCACGGCCGTGTCTCGAGCAAGAATATCAAACCACAAGATCTCACAATGTCTAACACGGCCTGAAGAACGGTCGTGTCTCGAGTAGGGGTATTGAACAGCTAATCCCCACAGTGCCTAACACGGCCTGAAGCACGGCCGTTTGTCTCAACCAAGAGCATCGAATAACAAATGTCACAGAGTCCACATCGGGTCGAAGCACGGCCGTGCCTTAGACCGTGTACGCGCAGATTCGTCTTTTCCTTTTTATAATTTT
Organism: Laguncularia racemosa; assembly: GCA_037954665.1. Lineage (NCBI taxonomy): Eukaryota > Viridiplantae > Streptophyta > Magnoliopsida > Myrtales > Combretaceae > Laguncularia > Laguncularia racemosa. The sequence continues at coordinate 13,333 of JBBMOL010003206.1, read as the reverse complement.
AGGAGAGTATATAAACCTTTTTGTAGTGTTGTTAGGGTTACGTCTTATTTTATTTTTGAAATACATTTCGTGAGAGACTTCTCGCCTTTAGTGGTTGTGCGCAACCATTGTTTGTTTGAGAGATTCAGTCGTTTGAGTGATTCTCTAAGCTTTCTACGCTAACTCGCTGCGTCATAATTTGATGCGATAATACATTTGGCATATATGCAAAAATATTAACAGGCAAACAAACAGTAGTAATTAATCTTGCAAGTTTTTAAGTAGTGTAATGCACATAGGAAACAAAACATGAAACAAACACGTACATACCAACTGGTTAGTGAAGTCACCAATCAGGATCTTGAAGAACGACAAAGGTTTGTTTGATCTTGATGAAGAAGCAGCAGCCATTTTGCAATCTTCCTTGGTTAGAGTTCTATGGAGAGCTTTGATGTGCATGATCTGGTGTTTGTCTTGAATCTTTTTTAACCTTTAAGGAGTTTTTAAGGAGAAATCTCGTGTACGATGATGTCTCCTTTTTGAGGTCTCTGGAAGTCACATGGCGATCTTTGTTCTGTTTTTAAAATAATTAACGGATACAATTCTTGTAGCTTTTACAATTGCAGTCTGAAACATTTCCATTTTCATCAAAGTTGATCTGGTTTTCTTTAATTTCATTGTTTCCTTTTGAAAGGCTATATCTTTGACTTCTCAGCACGCAAAAGATGACAGGATTGGCTTTAGAACAGCCCCTATATGAGGTCCCCAATCCAAGAAAAAAAAAAAGTGTCACACAAACTTGTATAAGTAAAAGATGAGTAAATTCTTATAGAATATGAAACACAAAACAATAACAATATAGATGGTAGTTATTTAAAAATTATATACTACTTATACTTATTTGCATGGGCGGATTTAGAGAGGCCCAAAGCGACCCCGACCCCCCAAGCTTCAGAAAAATTAATTATGAAATAGTTTTTAAAAAATAAAAAATTTTATATATGATATGTATATTTTAAGAGTAATTATTGACAAAATATGGTTTATTGGCTTAACAGTAAATATAAAAGTTTACATAATATAGATCATGGTTCAATTCCCATAATAATTATTTTTGTTTTTTTTTAAATTGCATTTATTACTTTAATGGCATTCTTCTTTTACTTCTTTTTTTTTTCATTACAATAACTAATAGCATTAAAATCCATTTATTATAAAATTATAGTAAACTAAATAAATTATCTTAAGTTACTATTTATTTATTAGTAGATATCATGAATAATAGTTATATTAATACTATAAATATTTCGGTTTTTATTACATAAAATATTAGTAAATAATAATAATCATATCATTTGATATATTTTTCTTATAATTAATATTATGAAAAGGAATGGGGATTCTTGAATGATTGATTACCTAATTAATCATATGGAATTGATAATTTTTATAGTATTTTCTAATGATACACTTTTGTAGAGCAATTGTTTAAAAAAAGAAATAAAAGAATACTTTTATTTACATTATGTTACTTTTTTAAAATTTTTCTTATAATTTTTTATTTAAATATTTTATATTATATTTCTATTGATAAAAATTATTAAATATTAAAAAATATTATACCACTTGTAAAATCTTATATATATTTAAATTTTATTGATACATATCAGCCATATAGATATAAAGTTCCCTATAATGCCAAAGAAGCGGCAGGACAATGCTTATATGTTATATGCCAATTGAGGGATTCTAGGTAGGAGCTTTTGTGCTGGTTGATTTGATCCATTGCTGGGCCTTGATCTATCAACATATTTTTATATTTTAGGTAAAAAAAAAAAAGTAGTCGATGATCTAGATTTATTGGATAATGTATTATATCATTTATATTTATTTAGCTCTTGCATAAGGGTATTGTTTTTTATAAACCAAAAATCTGATTTCGTGTGTTTAATGAACCTCAAATTTTCTAAAAAAACCGGATCCTTAAATACACACACTTGAAGAATATAAGTCCTGTAATGCTTATTTTTAATAAACAACATGTTTGCAATATTTACTATAATTGTAATAAGAAGTCGATTTATATTTTTGGATAAATTGTTATATTATTCCCTTAAAAAGCACATTGTTCATACAAAGATATGCTTTTTGGTACGTAATTAACATGCAAAAACTTTAATAGATACAGGTAAATTGACGACGGCCTAAAGTTAGAAGTACAAATACACAACTATTATAAATGCAAGCAAAAAAGTGAAAACTATTATAAATGGTACAACACGCGACATTGAAAGCTACACGTAAGTTATAACGATGAATATCACGTGGTGCTTTGTACTGTTTCAAAAAAAAAAAAAATGCACCTGGGTTATCAGTAAGGTATGTATGCAGACTGACACGTGGGTACAGACATAGTAATGGAGCCAAACTGGTCTTGAACCGGTCCGGACCCATTAGTTTTCAAGTTCAAATAAAGTGATTTGGGATCGGTTTAAGGTCTCCCAGCTTTGATGTGATTTATGTGAACTGATCATAATTTTTTTTTTTTTTTGGACTTAGATTTAATCTTGGTAAATTCACATGGTGAACTGACTTGTACTTGTCTAATCGATGAGTCCAATGTCGAGTTGAACCAACCATTCTAAATCGAATTCAAACCGAGTTACTGGTTCAATATGGCTCACCTCTTATGTCTATGTAGATAAATGTTCCAATTATGTCAAAAATTGGGTTGGGATACCCTTGAAGCATAAGCATTTTACATGCAAAACTGTTGAAATGCTCAAGCTAGGAAATATGCACTTTTCTTTTCTCTAGAGTCTAGATGGATTACTTCAAATCCTTAACTGAATTGTCAGTGAAAAAGTATAATTAAATAAGTTTGCCCCACATGATGAGTAGAAGTGATCTAAGTAACAAAGATACCAGTTTAAGCTACATCAAGTTAACCCAAAAGTGCATTCACGGGTGTTGATAACCTCAAGGGAAACTATATTAAGATGTCAAAAGTCCCTCCCTTTATTTATTTTTTTTTTAGTTTTTGTTACAATTTTGATAGGGTTAAGTCCTTTAAACCATTTGGAGATAGAATACATACTAGAGCTTTAGTTTAACACAATTCAAATTTTATCGAAATAAGGTAAAACGTCCCTATCAAAACGAAATCAAGGTATAGAAAGTTTATTTCTGAAAGTTGATGATTCTAGCTTTAAGGTAGAATATGAATCCAACTTTAATCACAATTCCATTCCCCCAAATTATTGTACAATTATATAAATAACTCTCCCTAAACCTAACCTCAAGGAAGAAGAGTGATGACACTCAATAAAGAACCATATAAAATGACACAAGACCAAAGCTTTCAAGGTTGTGAGCCACTTCTAGAAAGTGGGTCGTGCAACCCATTGGTGAACACCCATAGCCACCTAAAGGAAAAAAAAAAAAAAAATATTAAGTCATGCAGCTCGACTTTCAACCCCACAACCCCATTACCACCCACTACCTAAGGCATCCCCAAACAACCCCCCCCCCCCCCCCCCTCCCCTCCCCACCCACCCCCTCTACACGATAGTGGATGGTTGCCAGTGAGGACCCACTTTAAGAACTTAGTTGTTTTGGCCATCTCAAAGCAAGAAGGTGGTTGGAACTTTTTTTTTGTAATTTTTATTTTTTTTATTTTTATTTTTTAATTTTACTAAATTAAATATATATATATATAATAATATATATATATACAAATATATTAAGTTAATTTCATATTGCATTTTTTTTCTATTTTTTATTATTTTCCCAAAAATTTTCTAATTTTTTATTACTTTTTATTTTTTTTAATTATATTGTTTATGAAATAAAATTACATAGAGCAATAAAAAGCAACACATGTCACTACTAACAGAAAAAACTAACGGTGAACTAATAAATGACTCATTTGCATGTTTTTGCAAATCATGAGGTTTAAAATAAAATAAAATAAACATTTATGACTCAATTAAAAAAAGCAATAGATATTGAGGATTAAATTTATACTTTCCCCTTATATATGTGTGTATATAGGCATATATTCTTTATATAAAATTTATATGTTATGTAACAAATATGAAGATTATACATACATAAAACAAGTATATAGATTACACCATTATTATATGTGTTATATACATATGCATATACGATGCATAATATAATATAATATAATATAAGGAGAAAGTACATTTTTAATTCTTAACATTTATTTATTTTTCTATTTAAGTCCTTAACTTCTTCTTTTTTATATGAATTGTCAACATTTTCAAAACTTTACAAAAAAAAAAAGAACTTCCATTAGACATATTAAATTTTCCATCAATTTGAGACATTAATCAACTTCAAATTTGTGTACAACAATTAACTTGAAAAAATGTTAATATTGAATATATTTATTTACGTAATATAATAAAAAATAATATTAAATAAATATAATATAATATAATAAAAATGATTAAAAAATACAAAAATAATTATTAAAATTAAAAAAAAAAGATTGGAAAAATTTATGTATACTGTACTCATCTTAAATAACTAGTTCAAGGCTAATTAGGAGCTAATACATGTTTAAGATATGTAGAAAACTTAACTTAATTAATAAAAGTCCTATTTTTATTAGGTATTAAAAACGTTAAGAACTGAATTAGGAAAAAAAATTAATCATTCAAATAGAAAAGTAGATGCACATTAAAAACTAAAAATATAATTTTCCCTATAAACACACACACACACACTATACTTTTTCCTATAAACACGGGAATGGATTGATTATTCCATTTCTAATTCTATTCCAGATCAATCCACTCTTAACTATTCCTCCAGACATTAACATCCCGTTTACTTCACCATAATTGGAATTCCATTACAAGTCTATTACGTATGGAATAGCTATTGCGTTGTTTATTTCACGGAATAGGAATTCGTCACCAAATTGAAATTACATAAATCACCATTCCCTAGCCAAAGCAATGTAATAGCAATTCGACCTTCTTTTTTCTTCCTAAACACATCCACACCAAAGAAGCAGTGGAAAAGGGTTTTGCCAAATCCATTGTGGAGATCCCATTGTTGGTTGCTGTCGATCGTCGTTTGTTGTCTAACATTGAAGGTGTCGTCAGTTGCCTCCATTGATCTCTAGGAAGGAGGCGTTCATCGCTGGTGTCCGTTGTAGCTGCTTCTGTCAATCACTGCCATCATCAATATACCCTTATCGTCACTTATCTCGATCGTTGCTTGCCCTTGTCGCCACTGATCTCCGTCATCGCTGTTGTTCGTCGAATGGAATTAGATCTGTTCGTCGATTCATCGGTGGCTACTAGTGGTGGATATGCAAGAAGGAATCGAAGTCGCTAGCCGTCACGAGGTACATTGTGGACATCACGTTGCCGAAGTTCAACAATAGTGTCTCCTTTGTAGTCGGCATCCACTGAGGTATGCTATGAAAATGCCATTGCCGTGGCGTTTTTTTTTTTTTCTTCATCATTGTTGCTATGATGGTTGCTAGTTTCCGATGCTATGTTTGAACATGATGCTAGTTTCCGATGCTATATGTGTGTAGATGTATTAATAGATAATATTAGCTAAGCTTGCTCTTTATGAGTGTGTTGATAAGTATTAAATTGTTTGGTTGGCGATAATTTATACCTCAAAACATGACGATTGTTTTTACATTATGTATATTATGTCTAGCAAGCATCATTGCCATTTATTTTATTTTTGTATATGCTTGAAGCTCACCAATAGTCAAATTTTTTAATATTGTGGTTACTTCTTCTTACTAGTTGTTATATTATATTTTATTTCTTTATCAGACTCATAATGTATAATTACAGCTATGGGTGAGTCGAACTTCAATCTCCATGTATCACAGAGGAAAAAGAAGATACTTTGTTTTCTTTTAGCTTTCTTAGTAGAATACTATGACATTACGCATCGCATTATGATGTTGTTGCATGCATTGGCATTACCCATCAACCAACTGTCCAATCCTACGAATTAAACTTTTATCAACATCGTGAAAAAAGTAAGAGACTTGTTCATTGTGATGATATAACTTGTGTTGAATAGTTGAGAGTAGATAAACATACATTTGCAAAACTACGTGAAAACGTTAAACCGTATAGGCAAATTAAAGGTAATTAGGCATCTTTTTGTGGATGAGCAAGTTGCAATGTTTTTGCATATACTTGCTTACCATGCAAATAATAGAGTCATTAAGCATAACTTTAAGAGGTCCAAACGAACAATTAGTCGGTATTTCCATTTAGTATTACATGCTACCTTGCGACTACATCATCATCTATTGAAGAAGCCTAAAACCATTCTGAATAATTGCAATGATGAACAATGAAGATTTTTCAAGGTAAATTTCACATTATAGACATTTCTTCTGGTTTACACAAAGGTGGATTAACTTTTTTGTAATTGTAGAACTGTTTAAGTGCTCTAGGTGTGACACATATCCAAATCAAAGTGTCATTGATTGACAAAGGTAGATATAGAACTCGGAAGAATGAGATTGCCACTAATGTATGGGATGCATATCCAAATCAAAGTATCATTGATTGACAAAGGTAGATATAGAACTCGAAAGAATGAAATTGTCACTAATGTTCTCGGAGTGTGTACACCAAACATGCTTTTCATTTATGTTCTACTTAGGTGGGAAGGATCTATTGTAAATAGTAGGATTCTTCGATATGTACTCACTAGGAGGAATGGCCTGAAAGTTCCACAAGATACAATTTTTTTATTGGTTTGTTTTTTAATACTTCTATTCCGCAACAACAATTATATTTGTTAACCAATAATGTAAGTTTATGTACGTTGCTATTACCTTGTTGATGGAAGCTATCCCAATTGCAAGGGATTCCTTGCTCCATTTAGGGGATAAAGATATTATCTAAATGAGTGGCGTCAAGGGCATCAACCAAGAACTGTAGAAGAGTTGTTCAATATGCACCATGCTTCGACCAGGAATGTGATTGAGAGATGTTTTGGCATGCTAAACATGCAATGGGGCATTCTTAGGAGCCATAATCAAATTATTCTAGCATGTTGTTTGCTTCATAACTTTATCAGGATGGAGATGAACTCTAATATGCTAAACAATTCAATTGAGGGCACTGAGGAATATTCAGTGGATAATGAGGATGATCTGATTCTCACACTTGGGAACAATGACACAGTCGGATTGAGATAAAGTTTAGCAAACGAGATGTTCAGTGACTGGATTGCATATGACGTAATTGACATTTATTTGCATTGATTATTACTGTAAAGCAACTTGCAAAATGGATATTTGGATTGTAATTCTACATGCATTTGTCAATACTTGCTATGCCATTTTACTAGTGATGGTATATTCCTTAATCTTTTATGCTATTTTTAAATCTTTATTATATTGATGTGATCTTTTCTAACATTGCATTCCCCACTTGTTTGTTTCCATGCTTGAAGGTGCTATTTATTTTTGTCATTAGGCATGGAGAAGGGGCAATCTCAGATGTTGATCCCCAAACAAAAGAAGCAAAGTAAGCGGAAGTGGGCATGTCTGAAAATGATGCATTAGTCGCATGCATGGTTGTGTCGATCTTACGGAGTCATAAAGATGTCGGTCCCTTCATGACAAGGAGTTTCCCACACCTGAATGAATTGTCAATGATTTATGCTAAGGATCTTGCAACAGGTCAGGATGCACAAACTGCTGGAGACATCATTGAGGAGTTAGACAAAGAGGACCCCCCAATTTAGAACCCAGATGATATCATACCCTTGGGAGATGATGTTGATATGGACTCCATCCACCAAAGTGCAACCCATCTGAGTTCGAAGAGGAGGCAAAGTCAAACAGTAACTATACTATGGTAGAATTATCTACCAACAATGGATCGCTTCAATGCTGAGATGCAATAATTGAGAGATGCAATACAAACATGTGTTAATCAATTGACAATAGATTAGCCCAAAGTTGATGCAACCGAACTGACAAGCTTTTTATCTATAATTGAGGGTCTATCTAAAAGGAAATTATATTCAAACGTTAATTAAAGTTCCATGGATTCCAAAGAATGTCGGCATCCTCTATAAGCTTGATCCATCATGTTGTGCAACGTAATTCAAAATGCTTTTAGAGGACAAAATGAAAATGACATGTTGTTCTTGATTGTTGATATTTTTTTTTTTTTCTAATAGGACAAGGGAATGGCATTTCCATAATTATAAAAATGAGACTTAGTGGTGGGGACATATGAGGATGTGACTTATGTATGACATACCTTTTATGCTATTGTACTTAATAATACTTTTTTACAACCAATCAATATTTTGTATTTTTAAAAAAAAATTTAAACTTGAATAGGTTTATTCTAATGTCACTTGCCATAGCATGGATCTCGAAGACATCATATAGTTCCTTATCGAGGCAATTGAAGATTACAATTTTTCAAAGTCAATCTAATTTTGAGCTTTAATATTATATATAAACATTTAAAGATTTTTTTAAAAACTATTTATTATTCCATCTTATTCTTTCATTTATTCCCTCTAATAAATAATATAATCTCAATTCCATTACATTCAAATAAATATTATCATCCCAATTTACCATAATAATTAATTTTCAAAAATTAACTATTCCTTTTATAGCCCATTCCATTCAACGAATTAATTGGGCAGTAAGTAAGTCAAGGAGAGAATGAAGCCACAACAAACGAAAACATCTGGCTTTCTCAGTACCACCGGGAGGGGTCCAAATTTCCTCCAAGTTCGACTAGGATCAAAAATACCGCAAACTCTAAGTAGTCTCCGGAAAGCGCCGAAACAGAAACACTCGATGCTAAAAATTAGATCGGGGCCCGGGACTTGTTTACAATAAATTTAGATTTTAAATTGCCGGAAAGCCAATTTGGTTTTAAGCGGACTTAAATTTCCGAATTACAATCTAAATACCCAACTTACAATGCATAAACCAATTTTAAGGATAGAAGATTTCGTTCATTTATAGTGAAACCACAATTTCCCAATGTGTCTCCTCCTTGAGAGATTTCTTCCGCAGAAAAGCATTTTCTCCTAGCTCTGTTCCCGACTTACAATAAATCGAAATGAGCATCATCAGAGCAGAAATCTTGTTAATCCTCGTTTTACTATAGCTTGCCCAAATTAATAAGTTAATATACCAACCTATTTTCCAAACAAAACCCCATTTTTCCAAAAAATCATAAAAAACCCCTTTGGGTTTTGTTTTCTTTAAAAGAAAACTTGAAAAAAATTAATCCCTCAAACTACAGAATATTGTATATTAGCCAACGAAAACTACAAAAAGGGAAAACACACAAAGATTTTGGAAGCTTCATTGTATAATTCTATAGCACAAAACTAATGACATTACACAATTTGACCCATTACTCCTTTGTCCACCCCATGGGGTCATCAACCCTAATCCAGAACCCTCTTGTATTATGAATAGCACCTCATGGTATTTAAACGATAAAACTTTCCCTGTATGACTTGTATGAGATATATAAGATACATAACTAACTCTACCAACACTAAAAATGCATTACAGGTATAACACGGGAAAACAAGACGAAATCAAGCTAATTAGAATCCTCACACCCTCACCGTGCCTGAGAAAGCCTATCTACCCACCAATGTAAAAACATCTGGAGAACGACTTTACAGAGAGCAGCGCATCTGAGGTGATTTTCAGCACATCCAACTACTCAGCCCACTACTTGGCAAATGGAACATATCTACAGAAAAATGTTTTCCCGACACGGAGGATTTCTTCGGGGTGTCCCCTTCGATCAATTCAAGGAAGTTCATATGAAGAGATTTCTAAATATGCACATCTTGCATATAGAGAACACCAGATGCAGCTGCCTGAAAATGATTTATGGTAAAAAAGTATCTACTATATCCAAGCAAGGGAACCCCGATCATTTGCTACTTTTTGGACGTCCTCTAGTTGGGTTGGAGGTCTGTTGGCATTAAGCTCCTGATAGAGATTGGGAAGAATTGAATCTCGATAAAGAAAAGTATAGATGCTCTGAAAAGAGAAATAAAGGGGGAAAAGGTGCCTTCCATAATAAAAAACAAAGAAAAGGGCATCAAGTACCTGCATCCTGTGTCTTCCATGTGACTTTCTGGTGAGCCTCAGGGGATTGGGATTTGGGGGTGGTAAAGGGGGAATAAGTTTGGGAACCACTACAAGATCCCTGCCCAGAACTAAAAATTTCCCAGCATTATTTTTTCAGTTCCTGTAGACATGAAAAATTTAAATTGCAGGCACTAAAATCAAACCTGAATTTTAAACACTGACAGAGGGAAAGGGCCATACATACCACAGTAATTGGTAGCTGAGAATAAAGTAATTAGATGTCCTTGGGCAAAACGCTCAAAGCCATCCATTACACATTCATGGGCACGTATATTAACTGAAGATCATTGTTATTGCAGAACTCCATAACACGGTCAGGCTACAAAAAGAAAATTCTTCCTGTGAGCATATGATGAATATAACAAAAATAACAAGACAAGATAAAACACTCTTAGTTGTACAATCCAAAGAGATGCTATATGTTCATGATAAGCAAATAATAACGTATTTACACTTGGGCCAACGCAACACAGAAATCTCAGTTCACAAATTCAGCTGAATTTACAGCCCATGTACATAGAAAACCATGGCAATATACTGGAAAACTAATTAAAACGGCTCCTTGAGAATTTTCTGAATTTGGATGCAAAAATAGCCTCTCAATGGAATCAAGATTGAAATAAATTGATGACTATGGATCCTCTCTTTTAAAGATCCACGTGACAGGGTCATAGTCATGGATTTCATGGCTGAGATTAGCTGTGAGGGTGGGGAGGAGGGAGAGGTGAAAGGGATGAGAGAAAAGAAAAAAGAAAAAGGCAATCCAAATCGTGACATTTATCAGCCAAGGAACTCATTTTAACTTTTATCTAACATATGACAACCAGACGGTGTCCTATGATCTAAAACATCCTCTTCCCTTGCAGCTGATTCAGATGTAATTTGTAAGATTCATAAAATGGACTCCAATCTATTTAGATCCCAACTGAAGAGGATCTTCATCAGGGAATCACATCAAATCATACATTGAAGATACCAATAATGTGTTTATAAGAAATATTATTTTAATTAACCAACATCAAGAAGTTTGTTAGTGCAGCAACACTCCCTGAAATTTGAATAAAAATGAACAATAAAAAAATATTCAATACCATGCTTCATGTAATCAACTCACCCCAAAAGTTACAAGCCTGGGCCTCTAGCATTTGGTCTAAGTCCTTCCACACTATCATTTTCTGTTGGGTCAGACCTACAGAAGCACAACAAAAATATGAAGATTAAATCCACCCTTGAACTCACATCTCTTCAAAGCACCAAAATCAGGCAGTATATTGGAAGCTACCATAGTAAATCCATTAAAACAATCGACCCTGCTTCCATGGTAATTGGACGCTGAATATTCTCAATTTGCCCAAGTGATTTATTGACCTGCCTATACCACCATGCATACAAATGATTTTCTTTTTCGATCAAAGCTGCCAAGGGAAGCCAATTAAACAATCGATTTATCCGATGCCAAGCCCATATTCCATCTCTTTCACCCTAGAAAACAAAATCCAAAATTATCACTACAAATTATTGTTCCACAACAGCAACGTATTGCTGTGCAACTACATACCATGCGTTCGATGCACTCAATCCGGAATCCAAAAAGGGCATTTATGTCTGCTGCTTCATGATTTCCACGAATTAAATGTACATTGTGCGGATGCTCAACCTATAAGAGGATCAATTTAACAATCTTTCCACCATCAAAGGAAAAAAAAAAAGGGGGTGCGGAGGGGGGACATGGTGGGGGACGTGGTGGAAAGCAACAAACTGCTCCAACCTAATCAGGTTACCTTCAGAGCAAGGAGAAGAGTAATGGTCTCCAGGCTGTGTTGTCCACGATCAAACATAGTCTCTAAAAAGAGATAGTCGATGTAGCTGGAATCCACCCAAAACAGTTAGTATTAAAGCAAGTGAGAACAATGTAGAATGAAATGGCCAGTCAAAAGGAAAAAAAAAACCTTGTGCATCAAATAACAAGATCATTATTTATAGCTCTCAGAAACTTTAGGATGCTCCAACTAACTGATGTTAAGGTCTATATTATTATTCTAAATAAAATTATATATTACTATTTCCCACTGCAATAAAGGGCTTAAAATTTTCAATTTCTCCACATAGACACCCAAGCAATGGACAATGCATGTGCAATGGTTCCTATGCTTAAATACCTCTGCAATCTTTCACAGAGAACAATTTGCAACATGAGTCAAACAAGTTTTCTTTTAACAAGAGTTCCGTTATATTCCCCAATACAGTGTATTCATTGGAAATTTTAGTGCTTGTTTCGAGCATCAGCATCTTTCTAGTCATGGATGGTGACATAGGCAGCCTCCATGCATGGTTACTTTCAGAATAAAGATTTTTTTATATTATGTACATGTATCAAAAGTACACTCTCTCCAGTGTGGTACTTGATGAAAGGAAAAGAAAAGAAAGAAAAAACTGACAAGGATTCCACTGCTCTGACCTTGACTCTATCACCGCTTCCCCTCCTTTATTTATTTTTTTCTTTGTGTGTCCTGGAAACGACAGATCTCAACTAGTGTGTATACAACAAAGGTAGATTTTTAATCTAACTACATTTGTCATGATATTATGATTTGCAAGAACAGTCAAAATGGATTTCTAGCCCACTTGTCCACTAAATTCCATCCATGAATGTAAGGACCATGCCCACCTATCAATAATACCAAGTGTTTCCCTTCTATACAGAAAAAAAATTGCCCTATTACCCTTCTTTCCATACAATCCAAGAGCATATAAAATGACAATCACAGTCTCAATCTTCCTATTTAATGTTGCAATCAAATGATAATTCCATTGAGAATATATCCAACCATAATGCAAATGAACAGACAAAAAGTATACTTAAATACAGTAGACAAAGTTAAGGGAAACCACATACGCAATATCACCAGCTGTTGAAGGGGCACCATATTCATCAAAAAGGCGCATAAGATCTCCAAATTGTCCATGCAGATCTCCAAATATCTTAACTGGAGCCTTGAGCTGTAAAACACTAGGTTCCCCTAGAAAATATTCCCAGCAGTTCACAAAAGGGCAGCTAAATCATTTCAATCTAAAAAAATTTTCGGGGGACAGGGGCTTCCATCCTCGAGGCTTCAGAGAAGTGCAATAACCCGAAAAAGGGAAAGGGGGTAATTGGCATTACTTTGTCAA
>JBBMOL010003205.1:0-17629 GCA_037954665.1 Laguncularia racemosa | reverse complement strand
AGCCATCTATTAAAAAAATTTTTTCTAATTACAACAAAAACATGTTCAATGATAGCATTACAGGGAAATGAAACGAACCCGTGAACAAAATAAAAGTATTACATCATCAATCATTGTCAGCCCATGATGTCGTGTATGCAAATAGGAATTTTCCCTAACAGGTCCCCAAGCTCTAGGGGCCTCCTACATTCTGGGAGAAATGGATCTCAGGCCATATCGAAGCATTGGGGGGGGTAGCCTAATCATTCCAGGACGGTGATCACATCACTTCGCCTAAAACCTACACAAGGGCCCCCCAACGCTTGGGGTTTCTGGCGGTCCGGGTTTGCCATATCTACTCAACAATTGCTTTCATGCAGACTAAACCCAACAAAAGTAAATAACTGACCAAAATCTGTTAAATCCCTAAAAGGGTTAGCAATAATTTTTAACAAATCAAAAGTCATTTCTTAAAAAGGGAGCAATTTTGGGGAGATTCAGGTGGCTAGCCTACGGGAGAAGTTTTTGTTTGCCCCCAGTAGAGTCCCATCCTGTCGAGTCTAATTTTTTATTTCCTATTCCTAATCCGATCTATCCCTAGACCCTATGCTCATCTAATGTAATCCCGACTTGAGTTGGGAAATTTTCCGTTTTGCTTTGGAGTCGCCACCCAACTATTTTTGGGGAAAGATTAAATTAGGACTAATTGAACAGATCAATCCAAATTTGGGCCCACGGGTTTTAGCGTAATTTCCTCTTTTCGTTCTTTGTGAAAAGAGGAAAGGGAAAACCAAAGTTTCTGAGTTCGGGGGCTAACTTAATAAAACCCTAAGGTTACCACCCAAATTTTCCCCCTAAAATCAAAACCTTATCTAAAAGGGTATTTTATTTATTTTTTGTTGTTTTTTTAAATTTTGTTTTTGAATAACCAATTGATAAAGGGCGAAACATTTTTAAAATTCCTAGATGATTTCAAGTTCTTTTTGTTGTAAATCGAGTGGAAATCATTTAGAATTTGGTCTTAATACATAATGTTCGCTTTTAGGTATGTTGGAACCTATCACGAAGAAATAAATTTGGGAAATTCATCGGGAAAAAGAAATGGAAAAGCCAAGCTTTTTGCCCATACACCCCTTCATACGGGGCGTATGGAATCCATACGGGGCCGTATAAACCCAGACCACCCCTCTAAAATGCAAGAAGGCACTACGCCCCCTCTAACGGGGCGTAGGATCAGCGACAAATTTGTTTTTTCAAATATTTACCCCTTTCCTCTTTCCACTTTGTACATTTTATATATATTTTTTAAGTGGAGAGAGAAAGGGGGCAGATTTAAAGGGTTTTAAACTTTTAATACACACCCCCCCTTTTCTCTCTTGGAACAACAACACAAGAAGTTCATTTTCCCCAACCAAAGCATTCAAGACTCAAACTTTCCCGGGGGGTAATCCTGAACTCTAGTTGCTCTCCTATCAATTGTAAAAAAAATTCTCCTCTTAGGAGGAGTAATCTAGAGATCTAGATCTCTTTTGAAACCATTCTTGTCCTGTATGAAAAGGGTTGATCCCTTAAAGAAGAAAATATTGATGTTCTTTTTTTTTCATTTAAATTGTTCTTGAAAGTGTATCTTAGATTTATATTTCTGGAAATATTAATCTATGTTTGATTTTATTCAAGTTGATTGAGAAATTGGGTTGCATGATTAATCTAAGGGGAATGAATGAGATTTGATTGTGTTTTTAGAGATAGGATTAAAGAAAATCTTCTGTTTACCAAACCAAAAAGATGAAGAGTCAAGTGCTTCTTTCAATCCTAGGTTTCTATTGGGTTTAGAAAAAGATTCCCAACGGACAAACCTAGGATTAGATAAGCTAATAGATTTGAGAGAACTATTATTTTTACTAATGAAACTCCCCCAGCTTAAGAAATGGGTTGTTTGATCTTTTGTTTCTAATGATTCGCATGGCATGAATGGGATTAAAAAAGAGGTCTAGGTTGCTTAGTTTTTTGAAATTGAACTCGTGTTTTGTTAAGTTTCTTTTTTTTTAAGGGACAGTACATTTTTTTAATTTTTTCCCCTTTTAGTTTGTTCATTTAAAAACCCTTTACTCGCCTTGATCGGTTGGGTAATAGGAACGGGGTAACTATTAATAATTGGGGAACTTTAAATCTTTCCTTGGAATGACCCTGTTTTGAACACTATTTTTATGCTTCGATAGGGGCGCTTGCCTATTGCATCGTAGTTGGAAGCAAGGTTTATAAATTATTAAGCTACGATCCCAACGATCAAGTTTTTGGCACTGTTGCCCCGGGGGAAATATTAAGGGAAATTTTACCTTTATTAAGAAAACCCTTTTTAGTTATTAAAATTCAGCCATTTTCTTTTTTATTTGTTTCGTTGATATTCATCCGGTTGATTGAATAGTGAATCTACTGACTTTTTACATCTCTTGATAGTGCATGACCAGAGGCCATTCTAAGGAACTTGTTAACTTCAATCCAGAACCTGAAAGAGTTATTCGAAGATACAAGAAGAGAGGAAAGTTTAAGGCAGAAGCTTCATCAACAAGTATAAGGGAAGACTCACCAAAAGGAGAGATGGAGAATGTACCAGAAGATGATCCGGTTGAAAACCCTCCGCCCCATCATCAGATAGTTCAAAATAGGGGAAGAGGTGAATGGTCTTCCAAGAACCAATTTGGATTATTCTCGACCAAATCTTCAAGGTATAAACTTCTAGTATTGTCAGACCACGGGTTATAGGCCACCAATTTCGAGATAAAGCCAAGTATGATCAAGATGGTTCAAGACAATTCCCAATTTGAAGGATTATAGGATGAAGACCCCACAACACATGCTCGACTCTTCTTAGAGTTGTGCGACACTTTCAAGTTTAATGGGGTTAGCGAAGATGCAAAAAGGCTTAGACTTTTCCCATTTTCCTTAAGGGGGAAAGCTAGGCAATGGTTGGGGAACTTACCCAATGAGTCCATCACTACATGGGATGATTATATTAACGAGATTCATGGACAGATATTTTCCTCCCTCAAAGACTGCCAAAATCAGAGCAGAGATACAAGGATTCTATCAGAAGGACTCAGAAACTCTCTTTAAGGCATGGGAGAGATTCAAGGAATCATTGAGAAAATGTCTGCATCATGGATTCTCGAATGGTGGCAAGTTTCAGTTATTTTACAACAGGCTGAATTATCAGACAAAGCAAACGATCAATGCAGCTGCTGGTGGGACTCTCAAACATCAAACCCCAGAGGAAAGCCTACGTCTTTTTGAAGACATGGCCGAAGACGATTATGAGAGCTCATGTGGTCGAATTAGAGAAAGAAGGACCCCTGGTGTTATGGAGATGGACGTAGCCTCTACTGTACTTGCTAAGGTTGATGCGTTAGCAAGACAAGTCAATCAAATGTCTACTTCGTCTCAACAAGCAGTAACTGTAGAGCCTTACTTTGATGAGGGAACCGACACTGCCTATGTTGATTATGTGGGAAGTTCATCTCGTCCTCAAAACAACCCATATAGCAACACTTATAATTCGGGTTGGAGGAATCACCCAAACTTTTCGTGGAGCAACAACAACAACATACAAAGTAACAACCCTAATCCTCCTCCAGGCTTTCAAAGACCACCTGGCCATCATCTAAGTCGTCGGTTGAGGAGATGCTGACTAAGCTGGTAAAGGATTCTGAAGAAAGAGATAAGTCTATCCACCAGATTTTGAAAAATCAAGAAACCACTCTTAAGAATCATGATGCATCTATTCGCAACCTGGAGACACAAGTCGGGCAAATGGCTAAACTTCTATCAGAAAGGCCTCAGGGCTCACTCCTAGGAAATACAGAACCAAACCCCAGAGAACATGTTAAGGCAGTAACTTTGAGGAGTGGTAAGGAGTTGCAGTCTAAAGTTCAGGAAGAAGAGAATGGGGTAATTGAATCAACCAAGGAGCCAACCACCATCAAGAATAAGGGTAAACAGCTAGATGAGCGAGATTCCACATCAATGCCCATCCCAGAATACAAGCCCACCATTCCCTATCCAGCCAGATTAAAGAAAGATAAGATTGATGAACAGTATGGGAGATTCCTGGAAGTGTTTAAACAGTTGCATATCAACCTTCCCCTGGTTGAGGTACTGACTCAAATGCCAAAATATGCAAAATTTTTAAAGGAATTGTTGTCAAACAAGAGGAAATTGGAAGAGTTTTCTATTGTAACTTTGGGAGGAGAGTGCTCAGCTGTGATCCAAAATAAACTACCTAGGAAGCTCAAAGATCCTGGGAGTTTTACAATTCCTTTCTTATTGGGAATTTATCAGAGGAAAAAGCATTGGCAGATTTGGGAGCAAGCATCAACCTTATGTCTTACCAATTATTTAAAAAGTTGGGGTTTGGGGAACCCAAGCCAACAAGAATGAGCTTGCAATTGGCCGATCGATCGTAAAATTCCTAAGGGGGGTAGTGGAAGATGTGCTAGTAAAAGTCCAAGACTTCATTTTTCCAGCAGACTTCGTCATCCTTGATATGGAAGCTGATGTGGAGATTCCTCTCATTCTGGGAAGACCATTTCTAGCTATAGCAAGGGATGTGATAGACATAGGAGATGGGAAGTTGGTCTTGCGAGTGGGGAATGAAGAGGTCATAGTAAAGATGCCAGATGTTCTAAAACAAAGTATGCATCATGATGATACATGTTTTGCTGTGGATTACCTTAATGTGACGGTGTCTGATGTTATGGGAGAGTTGTTAGCTGATGATGAAGTGGAGTTTTGCTTAATGAGTGGGGGAGAAGAAGAATTCGAAAGTGAGGTATTGAGATCAGTTGTAAAGCACTTAATGACCATACCGAATTAAAAAAAGGATAGAGGCTTTGAGGATATAAGTCGTTCTAACATCCACAAGTCTAAGCCGTCTACAGAGGAGCCCCCTGAATTGGAGCTCAAACAACTACCAAGTTATCTTCAATATGCATTTTTCGAAGAGGGTTCTAAACTTCCAGTCATCATATCTTCGAATCTCAGCAAGGATCAGAAGGAGAAGCTCTTACTTGTTCTTGGTGAACATAAGAAAGCTATTACCTGGAAGATGGCTGATATAAAGGGCATTAGTCCCTCATTTTATACCCATAAAATCCTGTTGGAAGATGATGTTAAGCCTATGATCCAACCCTAGCATAGACTGAACCCAAACATGAGGGACATGGTAAAAAAGGAAGTAGTAAAACTACTTAATGTGGGGATGGTCTACCCAATCTTTGATAGCCCATGGGTAAGTCCTGTACAAGTTGTTCCAAAGAAGGGTGGTATGACTGTCATGCCAAATGAAAAAAATGAGCTTATTCCTATGAGAACGGTCATTGGGTGGAGAGTATGCATTGATTATCGCAAACTCAATGAGGCCACTAGAAAAGATCACTTCCCTCTTCCATTCATTGATCAAATGCTGGAGAGGCTGACTGGGCACACTTACTATTGTTTCCTGGATGGAATGTCCAAGTATTTTCAAATCCCCATTGCATCGGAAGACCAGGAGAAGACAACCTTCACTTGTCCATTTGGGACCTTTGCTTATCGACGAATGCCTTTCGGACTGTGCAATGTACCAGCTACCTTTCAGAGATGCATGTTGGCCATCTTTGAAGACATGATTGAAGATAGTATGGAGGTATACATGGATGATTTTTCAGTTTATGGGAACTCCTTTGATGAATGCCTTGATCATTTGAAGCTAGTCTTGCAAAGATGTGAGGACACTAATCTGGTGTTGAACTGGGAGAAGTGTCATTTTATGACACAAGAAGGGATTGTGCTAGGCCATGAAATATCCAAGAAGGAATTGAAGTGGATGAGGCAAAGGTGGAAGAAATAGCCAAACTTCCTCCACTATCTTCAGTAAAGGCAATAAGAAGCTTCCTAGGCCATGCTGGTTTTTATCGTCGATTTATCAAAGATTTATCAAGGATTGCATGGCCGATGATGAAGCTCTTGGAAAGGGATGCCCCTTTTGAATTCACTCAAGGATGCCATGATGCCTTCAACCTTCTTAAGGAAAAACTTAATCATGCTCCTATTATGGTCACACCGGATTGGAGTCTTCCCTTCGAGTTGATGTGTGATGCAAGTGATCTAGCTATAGGGGTTGTGCTAGGACAACGCAAGGATAAATATTTCCAACCTATCCATTATGCAAGCAAGAAATTGAATTCCGCACAAGAGAACTATACAACAGCTGAAAAGGAATTATTGGTGGTTGTCTTTGCTTTTGATAAATTCCGCCCCTATCTCATTTTATCCAAGTTCGTAGTATATACAGACCATTCAGCTTTGAAGTATTTGTTGACAAAGCAAGATGCCAAACCGCGTCTCATAAGATGGATCCTACTCCTCCAAGAATTCGACCTTGAGATTAAAGACAAGAAGGGTTCCGAAAACTTAGCAGCTGATCATCTGTCAAGGTTGGAAAATCCACACTTACAAAAGTTCAATGATTCAGACATCAATGATGATTTCCAGAGGAGAGATTGTTTGTGGTGTGCCCTTTGGAAGAATCTAGCACACCATAGTTCACTGACATCGCCAATTATTTAGTGGCTAGGGTTCTCCCCAAGGACTTGAATTATCATCAAAAGAAGAAGTTCTTTGCCGATTTGAAACACTACTTTTGGGAAGATCCATACTTGTTTCGGGTTTGTGCCGATCAATTAATCAGGAGGTGTGTCTCTCGGGAAGAAGGATGGAAGATTCTTTTCCATTGTCATTCTGGACCGACCGGAGGTCATCACAGTGCCAACCGGACTGCCCACAAGGTTTTGGAGTCGGGTTTTTATTGGCCTTCATTGTTTAAAGATGCTCAAAGCTATGTAGCGCAATGTGATAGCTGTCAAAGGGCTAGAAATATGTCAAAAAGAGATGAAATGCCCCAACAATACATTCTTGAGTGTGAAGTGTTTGACGTATGGGGTATTGACTTCATGGGACCTTTTCCCCCTCTTTTGGCAACAAGTACATATTGGTTGCTATGGATTATGTGAGCAAATGGGTGGAAGCGCAAGCTTTGACAAAAAATGACTCTAGGGTAGTGGTAAAGTTCCTTAAAAAGCTTTTATGTAGGTTTGGGTCCCCACGAGCCCTTATTAGTGACAGAGGCACTCACTTCTGTAATACTCAAATTGAGAAGGTGCTGAAAAGATACGGGGTCACTCGTAGACTTGCCACCCCATATCACCCCCAAACTAGTGGACAAGTGGAGGTGTCGAACAGAGAATTAAAGCGCATCCTAGAGAAAACTGTTGCACACTATAGGCGGGATTGGGCTGAAAGATTGGATGAGGCCTTGTGGGCCTATAGAACCACCTATAAAACACCACTGGGATCTACTCCTTATCGGGTTGTGTATGGTAAGGCATGCCACCTCCCCGTCAGAATCGAGCACAAAGCCTATTGGGTTTATTAAATAAGTCAATTTGGATCTTGAGAAGGCTGGAATACAAAGACAAATGCAACTTAATGAGTTGGATGAGTGGAGACTCATGGCCTATGAGAATTCCTTCACCTATAAAGAAAGAGCAAAGAGGTATCATGATTCTAGAATACAACACCCAAAAGTTTTCAAGGAGGGTGACTTTGTTCTACTCTTTAACTCAAGATTGAAGTTGTTTCCAAGCAAGCTGAAGTCCAGATGGTCGGACCCTTTAGGGTAAGGAAAGCCTTCCCCTATGGCGTGGTTGAGATTGAAACACCCCGATAAGGGCATCTTCAAGGTAAATGGCCAAAGGCTTAAATTATACCATGGTGAACAAGAGTTTTTTAGAGAAAGAGAAGAGTTTACTATCTTTTCCCCATCCAGTAGAAGTGATTTCAAGATGTCGAGCTAACGACTTTAAACAAAGCGTCTTTTGGAAGGCTATCGGGGCCTATCTCTTTCTTTTTCTTTTTCTTTTGCATGTATATGTTTAGTTTGTCTTTCCTCCTTAACGCTTTTTGATTATATAGAAGTCGCGTTTTGGATCTTCTACAACTTTCTAAAGTAGAGAACTTTGAGCATTTTGATTGCGAAGGGCAGGTTGATCCATGAGGAGCTTGGGAGGTGCATCTTGGGTTAAGGAATTCACCACATTTCATTTCAAAGGTAAGTACAAGACCAAAAATAAAAAATAAAAATTTTGCTGATACGCCCATAACGCCCCTTCCATACGAGGCCGTATGGATCAGCGGCCGGCCCCCAGGGTGCACAGAGGGCGCTACACCCCTTCCATACGGGGCGTATGGGCTGGAAACACTATGCACCTATAAAAAAAAAAAAAACAAAAACACTCCCTTGCTCTCTCTCTTCATTTTTTTTCCTCTCTCATCTACATCTATCTCTCTCTCTTTCTTCCTCGCATGCTCTCACTCTCCTTCACAACACACACACAAAACTTCACAAAATCATCTTCTTCTTCCTCTTTTTTCCACCTCTCACGGCACGTTAAAGGTATGTTCCCTCTTCCTCCTCTCAACGTTGTCTTCTAATTTGAATATGCATCTTGTAGGCTGCTACACACAAGAGAGGGCTAGTTGATTTTCATTCTGGATTTTTTTTTAATTGGTTCCTTGTTCCATTTCATTGTGTGATTAGGGATTATATCTTGTTATGCTAGGGGGTTTCGAAATATGCAGTAGTTTTCCGAATTTCAAATTGCAAATTTGGTTCCACCACTCAATCCTTGCGCAATTGGTAGTCTAACAAGGGGCTTTTGTGTTCTACTACTTCCTACCATGTTTATTGTGTAAATAATCCTTCTAGACATCAATTTTCACTCTCAAGACCATAACTTTACTGATTTTTCAAGATTATGATATAGGTTTTAGTGTAAGCACTATAAGTCCTCTTGTTCATCTATAATGCACTTCCAATTGTATATGATTGCTTAATGTTTCCCATTTCCAAGTTTAAACACATGCATTGTACAATTCATACTCTCCCTCATTAGTGGAATGATGTCTCGATGTTGTCAATATCCCCTTGCATAGACTATACTTTTTGGCATCACGCATTCTATCCTTGCATCATGTTTTAGGCTATGTACTTCACTCTCTTCACTCAAAGCATGCCTTGTGCATAAACTCTGTTACATTTTCATGGTGGAATAGCAAGTAGGAACCATTTTGTACCTTATTTCTTTGTAGTTAAACTCCTATAGATGGCCCCCAAGAAGCAAAAGACACAAGGGAAGAGAAGCAGAACGGAACAAGGGGGTAGCAGTATAACGATACCCAAGGGATTCAATGATGCTCAAGCTAACCTCTATAGAAAATTGATGGGGAAGAAGCAAATTGTCCCCAACATATGTGTGAATTCCGCACTAATTCGGGAATATGGACAAAAGCGGCAATTCGAGAGACTCTTGTCTGACCCCACTTGGGCCACCCTCCTTTCCACCCGCGAAAAGATCTACAGAGGGCTAACACTTGAGTTTCTAGCCACCTTTAGAATCCACAAACCGAACCGCCTCTTCGGCTTAGACAATGAGGTCTTAGTTTGGGCCTTTGGGAAACATCATACACTTTCAATGACCCAGTTTTGTGAGTACACGGGGTTATATTCATCAGAGTTCATAGCTAGTGACAAGTTTCGAGCATTGCCAACTACAGTACCAAGGGATTTAACAATCTCTGAAATTTAGCGTCGCTTCGGCAGGACTTCTAATTATGATTCTTCGCTCTCTCGTGGCCCTCATCTAAAGAAGCCAAGCTACCGAATCCTTCACTTGCTCTTGGCTCACTCCGTTTATGGAAGACTCCAATCTACCGGGGTGGTAAGTCAACTAGAACTTTATGCCATGTGGAGTATGATTACTGATACTCGAGTGAATGTGGGAGTCGAGTTAGCTTTTGCCATCAGACAACAGGGTCAACTCTCCAAGTGAGGTATATTTTGTAGGGCGTATATCACAACAGTTCTCAAAAACATGGAAGAATTCCCCCTACTACCATCGGCAGATGAAGTAGGAGAGTCTCTCCTAATGAGTGAAAATGTGCTTATTCAATTTAACATTCCCAAGGTTGCAGAAGGAGAATCCTCATCAGAGGAAGAGATGGAAGCACCTCAAAACGACACCTCCCGACGACTAGATGCATTAACAAATGAAGTGCAAAAGCTTCGCAAGAAATATAAAAGCCTGAAATGATATATCCGAGCTTTTGCCAACCAACTAAAAGTCAAATTACTTGAATGCATTTCATCATCCTCCTCATCTAGCGATGATGGAGATGGAGGTCAGCATGTCGGAAGGGAGGGAGAAAAGAGTGGAAGTCAAGAAGAAGAAGAGGATGACATAGAGCTGCAAATAGACGAATATGAGGAGGAAGCAGAAACTGAGGAGGAAGCCTAGTCCTCTTAGCTGCCTGCTTTCTTTTTCTTCAGTTCTTTTTCTTTAGTAACCGTGTGAGAGAGAGAGCAAACTTTGTAACTTTTTCTATCTTTAGACTCTTGCCTCACTTTGTTTTTTCTTAGTTAACTGTCTTACTTTCCTATCAGTAATTGTCTTTTCTATCTCACTTTATTGTGGATATCAGTAACTTTTAAGGATGCAGAAATCGTGGATTCTGCTTCACTTTTGCTACAAGAACTTTTTAACTTTCTTGTTTCTCAACTCGTGGCGGTTCGTGAGGTCGATGCATGCTGACCCAGACTTAAGGGAGTACTAGTTCTTTTCTTTCCTTATCATATAATAACTTGTTAATGCATTTGTTTTCTCTTACTTTGGAATTATATGTCAAGACATTGGGGACAATGTCTCATTTAATTGTGGGGGAGAAGAATGGGATTCATTGTAGAAGGAAGAAAATGAACTAGGAGTGGTTGAAGTCCGGCAAAAGATAGAAAATTTTCAAAATTTTCACAATTTAGCATTCAATAAGGGATTAACTCTGAAAGCTTATCTTGTAATGCACTTTAGTCATGTTGAATTTTGTTAACTTGGCCAAAATTGTGGAAGGAAATCCTTGTGAAGCAAGTTTACCCGTTGCTTAACGTTGGACTTTGGAATTAGGATTAGTTTGGGATCCTTAGAAAAAGGTCAATTGGTTTTACTTTAGGAAGTTTTCTAGGAGGGTTAGTTCTCTTTTGAATTTCTAGAGAGCCATTTAACCCCCAAAGAAGGGGCAAATGAGGTAGTCTTCTTAGTGATTCTTTCTTAAGAGATCTCTTTAATCCTTAAATCATCAAAGTAAATAGAATTCTTTTAGTATGGGCGGGCTTTGGTCCCTCAAAAGAGCAAAGTCTAACCCCTCTACTAACTATTTGAATAACTTCCCTAAAGGTTAAGGTAGTAGAGGTTCGTTGGGGTCCCTTTAAAACCTGGTCACCTAAGGTCGTCTGGCTTGGGATTGGCCGACCGAGGAAATTACCAAAACAAGATGGGAAAGTAAAAAAAAGAAAAAAAAAAATTGAAGGGTCTTCCAACTCGAGTAATTAAGTCCGTAGGGACACCTTCATTTCAGTTGAAGATTTGTTGGATTTGTGCAAAAAAATCGAATCAAAACGGCCGAAATTCGATTTTTTTTCTCCTCGCCGGCAATCTCGGATGGAGGTTGAAGATGATCACGCGCCTGGCGCGTGCGTATGCTCTAGCCAATCAGATGTTGACACGTGTCCCAAGTAAAGAAAAAAATTTGCAAAACGTGGATTCTGCTTCCCTCGCATTTCGAACTCGTGACCAAGCTCACTCCCGTACGCACCAGACTAAGGTTCGGACCAGCTGGGCTAGCCCACTTTTGTGATTTTCTTATTTTTGCAATTTGCATATATGCAATGCGATTTTTTTTTATTTTTTTGTATTTTTTGAAATTTCAAAAATTTGTAAAAATTATTTAACCCTTTTTATTGCTATTTCTGCAATTATTTTCCAAAATTGATATATTTTTCCTATTTATTTATTTTTTGAATATTTTTTCTATTTTTACTAAATTAGAGAAAAATGGAAAAAATTGGAAATTAATTATGGTTGATTATTATTGATCATTAGGGCAAAAATGGGGTGTTTACAAGGGGGCTCAAAGTGGCATGGGAAATGGAAGGTTTTTACTTAGGTAGGTTAGCCTCCTTACATCCCCTTTTATAATAGTTTTGTTGCTTTGTAATTAATTTGTGGTGCTGATTTTCCACGCCTAAGGGGACAAGATTAGGTAGGTTTTAGGGTTATAATTTTCCTAATAGCTTATAGGATACTTTAGGGTATTAATGATATAGGATAAGATATGGTAAATGATGTTACATTGATAAGATCACATGGTGTTAACATGGTCAAAAAGAGGAGGGTAGCCTTTAGTAGCTTCTAGGTGGTTTCTTGGGCTAATTTTTTATTCATTTTTTAGAAATTTTGGGCTTAATTTTGATTAGGTTAAAATTAGGTAAGATGGCCTCAAACATGGGATGAAACAAGGCTAACTAACAAGGTATTTTTTGGAGATGAGATTTTAGATATAATTTTCCTTTTGTTTATAAGACTCTAAAATTCTAATTTTTTCCATTAATATTTCTAGGTCCTTAACCCATTTTAATCAGTTAATTTATGGTAATTTAGATTAAATTAAATTAAGATAGGAAGGGGTGAATTGAGTGGTGATAAGCTTAATGGGATTACATGGTGGTGCTCACATGAAGAAGGGTGTTTCTAATCTATTACACCAGCTCATCTTTTTGAATTTTCCCATGTTCTTTTACTGAGTAATCAAGGTATTTTAAGGTATAATATGGTAAAATTTAGGTGAGATTTAATATATATAGGATAAGATAAATAAAGGTAAGTAAACTTTGGCAAAATTTGGAAAAATCACATGGTTTAGTGCATCAAATTTAGAACCAATTTTTCATATACCTAATTCCAAATTATTTTATGTCTTTTTCTAAGGTTAGACAAGATAAAATAGGGTAGGATTGAGATAAGATTTGGTGGAATAAGTTTGATCTTGATAAGAAAAGGACTGTTATGTGTCATATCAACAACATCAACTTGATCCTTCTTCTACTAGTATGTAAATCTGGTAAGGAAATTAGATCTCCTTTTGTTGTTGGCGTGAAATTGGTCTTTTTCAATTTGGGGATTTTTCAATTGTCTTGGAATTAACATATTATATATATAATATGTATGTATATATGTTTGATTGT
This sequence comes from Laguncularia racemosa, assembly GCA_037954665.1. Classification (NCBI taxonomy): domain Eukaryota; kingdom Viridiplantae; phylum Streptophyta; class Magnoliopsida; order Myrtales; family Combretaceae; genus Laguncularia; species Laguncularia racemosa. The sequence continues at coordinate 4,485 of JBBMOL010003205.1, read as the reverse complement.
TTTAATTGAAATTTTGGCATATCGTAATTTGGTATCAAAGCAAGGTTGAGAGAAGGGTTGTAATGGGGGGATTGCTTGATTTTGGAAATGAAAAAAATTAGGGTTTTGCCATGAGAACCTTGAATTTTTTGATTGTGAATTGAAGTTAGGATTATTGCATGATTAGTGTTGTGATTAATTGAGTATTGTGAATTGAAATTAAAACAAAGGCTAAATTAGGGTTTATGCCGTGGATGGTGTTGTGGGTATGCTATGATTACGTTAGGAAATAAAAATCCAACAAGACCTATCATTAGGGCAAGAACTAAAGGATTTCAAATCTTAGCGATGGGGACCCATTTTGAGCAAATCGATCCTGGAATTATTCATTTACTAAAACCCCTTTTTTCTTATTCATGTATTTTTATTTAACAGGGAAAATTTATCATGCTTTTAAGGGCAATGGACAAACCCTTTTACCTCGATTGTGGGTTATCCCATGGCCGACTTGAACCGGGGATGATTACCATGGATCTATAGAAGACCGACATCATGAAGACCATTTATTTTTATATTTTCTTCTTTTTGAACTATTTTATTTTATTTTTAAGGGGGAAATTAGGCACATCATTTACTGAATGGGATTGATTTTTAGGTAAGTGCCGGGGTGCTCATTTTTGAATTAAAATTGAGTAAAAGGTTAAATATAGGGGTGTGTGTGCGGGGTTTTGGTGAAAAGTCATGGATTGGAAATTTAAAACAAGGGGGGGGAAAATTTTGGGTTTTTGGTTTTTGTGGTGTTGTTATTTAGATTGGAAATTGAACAAAGTTTTTGAGAATTGGGTTTTTTATTTTGCAAAATTCAAAAATTGTGAAATTGGGAAATTAAAAAGGGGTTTTAATTGGGGTGTGCCTTGGGGTGTTTTTTTGTGATTTGGGGAAATTTTTTTTATTTAAGAACTATAATTTAACAATTTTTTCGAATGATAGTGGAATGGAGGAATTGTGAATAAAGTTAAAAAATGGTTTTGGAGGAGGGTTAAGGTTTTCAAAAGCTGGGGGTGGAAAAAGAAGAGACTTAGAAGGTCAATACAAAAGTTAACCACCATTTGGTTGCTAATCTAGCTAAAAACGGGTTGACTAAAAACCACACCCACAATAGCCAATAGCAAATCACTAAAAACCCCTTACCTTGGGTAGCCTTATAAGCTCGGGGGGAAGGAGCATAAAAAAAAATAGGGCAAAAGTGAATTGATGAAATTACCATGCCCAACTAAAAGGAAGAGAGGTAATTTTGATTAGAATTTCTATCCTAACCAATTCAGGCCACTTAGGGGTTTAGAATATTGAAAATTACAGAAAGCTTTCATTTGCTGAAGGAGATTTCGGGGGATAAGGTGGAAGGTCTTTTTTGAATGCTAGAAAAATTAAGACAATACTTTTATTTTCTTCTGCAGAGTAGAGTTTACAGGGTATGGCACCTTAGGTGGAAAAAAACATTTTGGCTAGAGAAAAGAGAAGGGGGATGCTGAATTTGTACTTGGGAGGAAATGAAACGGTCAAGGAAGAGATTTTATAAGAGCATTATAGATGGGAAAATATTTAGCATCCTAACATTTAGATAGGGAGGCAAAACCGTAGATGAGTAGTCCAAGAATTTTAGACACTAATGATTCGATATAAGCATTGAACCCTTGAACAGACGAAAGGGGACAATTTGTTCGATCTTAAACTATGGATTGCTTTGTATATGGGAAATGTAGCGATTGACAAAACCTTTATGAAGCCTCGAGTTGGCCTTTTAAAGTGGAGAGGCCAAGGTGTTTCTAATCCTAAAAAGAGTAGTAAGTAAAAGGTATGGATCCTTTAATAAACTATAAGATCAAAAGTAAAAGTTAAATAAAGGGGAATAAAGGTAAGAATGGGGAAAAAAAAAAAAAAAAGCATTATTCTAGATGTTAAGGGGGAAAGAATTTTCTAGAAAGAGGAAAAAAATTGTTGGGATTTTAAAATAAACAGACAAAAAGTTGGTTCCCTTAGGGGGACAAAATCACCAAAAACAAAGTTTTTCAAATGTTTAGGTTTTTTGACATATGCTTTACTCAATGCCAAACTGAAGGGAGGTTTTTCCATAAAAAGGTGGAAAAGTGAGGATATGGGGAAAGATGCATGAGCTAAATATTTGTCATATATTTGATGAGTATTATGGGAACAGATGTTGAGGTACATGAAATAGAGGGGGAATGATCCATTTTTTGCTATCAATGAAAATTACTAGAGTGATGAATTTTCTTTTCCGCTAATAGGAAGAAAAAGGGAGAACCTATTCTATATTTCTTTTTTCTGGGGGCCAAGGAAACCTTTGGCTCTTATTATTGATGGTGGGAAATTTTTCACCAATGTAATGGGTTCTTTTATTATTAATAAATTGAAATAGTCACTACTCCACACCAAAAAACCAATAAACTACACTAGTTGAGTGAAAAAAAGGTAGCTTACATGTTTACTTAAAGGGCTAAGTTCCCATTTACATAAGAGAAGGTATTTTTGATGAGATTGTCTGTGATATTCTTCCTAGGGTGTCCCTTTTAATTTTAACATATTGCTTAGTAACCAAGGTTTATTTTAGGGGGTGTTGCATGATGCGTTTAGGAACACAAAATGTTTTTCCAGAAGGAGGGGCAACCCCCATTGTGTTAAATTTCCAGTCAAAAAACTGAAGTACAAGAAGCATAGAAAACAAATTAATAAAACCATAAAAAAGAAGCCCTTTTATTTGTAGGATAAAAAAAGCTGGAAAGGCAATTTAGGAAGAGAAAACTATTTGTTTTTCTAATTGGGGGGGAAAAAAAATTTTTTGGAAGAGGTTGGAGGTTTGTCAAATGGTTATTCCTTTGTAAACCAGGGGTTAAAGCCCCAATGGGGGGTTTTGCTTGGGTGATTTTGAGGGTTTCCACCAATAAACCAAAAAAGGAAAAGCAGGGGATCATTTTAAAACCCAAAAAAAGGCCCTTCATTTTTCGCATGAATCTTGAAGAAGTTAAAGAATTAAAAAAATTTATGAGGGTTAAAAAAATGGGAAAAAAGACCACTTTTTTGGCCCAACCAAAAAAAACATGGATTGTATTTAAGGAAAGGGCCCAAAAATTTTTAAAATAGGACCCCTTTTTTTAATATAAAACTTTAAATTTTCCAATATTTCTTTTTTTAAAAGGAACACCCAAAAAAAATAATAAACCCTTTTTTTTTAGATGGGGGCCAACCCTTCGGAAAAAACTAATACTCGTAGGGAAATTTCATGCGACTTATGAATTTATGTCCTGAAGGAATTTTTTTTGGGAAAAAATTTTTTAAAAGTAAAAATTTTTATGGCATCTAGTTTTCATAGAGACATGGAAAGCCATGTTGGGGGCCCTTTTTAGGTATTTTTTTTTCTTAGTTTTGCGGAACAAGGTTGTATGGGAAACTCAAGAATTGTTCATTTTTTGTTAGTCAGAGGAAAAAATTTCTTTTTCTTTGTTTGAAAGGGTTTTTTGGTCCCAAAAAAAATTATGAAAAAAAGAAGGTTAAAAAGGGGAAACATGGAGGGGGCCCAAAAAACCCAACCCAAATTTGCAATAAGGTGAGGAGTTTTCCCTGGTTTTTACTTCTTTTTATAAGAGATTTGTTGAAAAAAACTTTAAGGGAACCCCCTTTTGTGAGTCCAAATAAAAAATGAATTGACTAAGAAGAAATGTTCCCCTTTTTTTTTGGGGGGAGGATTGGGCCCTTTAGAGGATTTTTGAGGAAGTTTAAAAGGCGAGGCCCAACTAGTGCTCTAGTTTTAGCATTAAAAAATTTTGGGGCAAAGCTTTTGAAATTTGGGGGTGTGATGGCCCTTCCCGGGGGGGGAAATTTGGAAATTTTGTTAATGTAGGAGAGGGGAAACCCATTGGGGATATTTCAGTGAGAAACTGGTGATGCAAAACCCTTTTGACTAAATTTAAATGTATGATAAGGGAGTTTTTTAATTTTCCCTTGCGCATTTCAAATTTATGTCATTTGGGAGGGACTATTTTTTCTTCCTTAAAGGGGTTTATTAACCCATTTAGATTACGAATTCTGAAAGCACTTTTAAAAAAGGGTAACAAAGTTTGATTAAAAAAAGACAAAGCAAAATGGGTTGGGAAATTTTTAGAGAGCCTTTTGCTTATGTGATTAAGTACAAGAAGGGGAGTTTCAAAAAAATTGTTTTGCTGATTAATTTTAAAATTGCTTGGGTTTTTAATTAATGGAAAAAAAACAATATGTTTTTTTTGAAAAGATCCCCCGAAATTGATTGTTGATGATGTTCTAAAGGGAAAAGTATATTTTTAAAAATGGTTTTTTCCCCTATAGAGCAAGGGAAAGTTGGTTATACCCTATGGTTATGTGGGGGGGGAATTTTGGTTTTTGGGGAAAAACTTTATGTTGGAGGATTTTCGGGGAAAACTTTTGGGGAGAAGAGGAAATTTTGAGTTGTTAAAA
>JBBMOL010003204.1:0-17652 GCA_037954665.1 Laguncularia racemosa | reverse complement strand
TCCCCAAATCTTAGAGGACCCAAAAATTAACATTCATTCATTAAGCATCTTTTCTTCAAACAAATCATCTAAAAATTCAACAATAAAGCACAATTTAATTACTCTAGATAAGAGTATTTTGTGACTTTCACGCGCCTTAACAGTTCTGAGTCCAGCTTATCTCTTCAGGGTGTAATGCTTGGTGTATTGAGGCCCCAAGCTAAGATCATTAAAGCTAAGACACAAATATAATAAAGCGATAAGAGTAATTAAATTATGTGTAAGACCTAGGCATTGATGGTGGCTTCGGAATCCCCAACCCAAGGTCAAGGGAGATATAAACTCTAGACTTCACATCAGTTACCAAAAGACCGCGTAAGATGTTGCATTCATGTGATTGTTCATGTATAGCATATGATTTGAAATTACTTGTGCATGTGTAGCATTGAAAGTATTAACCTCCCATTCTCTAAGTCGTTGTGTGCTCACCCACCACAGACCCTTTTTGAAGGTAGAGATTATGGAAGCTTAGTGATCCTTTGCAAAAAGAGATACAAAATGAGCGTGAATAAATACCGGCAAGTGTATCGGATCAGATCAAGTAATATAGTGAGAGAAGAGTGTCGAACCCGAAGATTGATTAAGTAATAGACCTATATCAATTTCTACTATTATTTAGGCAATTATATTTGATGAGATCAAATGGGGAATGAATTTTTACTAAATGCGCAAAAAGAGAATTGTGTTTGAAAAATGATGAATTGATGATGGGAAATAGAATCCACCCTAATTCTACTAATCATATTGCCTTCATTTTAAATAATAACTCTTAGCTATATGGATTTTCACAAGAAATCGACAAAACCTTAATCCTTTATCAAGTTTTAAAGTAACATTACCCTAATTTAATTTAATAGCTCCCGCTAATTAAAATCAATGGAGGATTCTAATTCACAATCATAAATTTCCCAATTATATGATTGCCTAATATTCTTTAAAATAATTTCTCCTAATCACTTAGTGAAAAATTTAATAAAAATATTGCATGAAACACTTCGGTCAATTTCTAATAAAATTCAATAACGCTGCTTCCGCATGAATTATTAAATCTTACTTAGGAATTCCTGATAAAACCTAAATTTCTCTTTCGAGTCATTTACATTCCTATGCATTGATTTTAATTACAAAATACAATTCATAGCAGGACTCTTATATGAAAATTCCGTATATCTATATGCCCTATAACATGAATACAATGATCATTTTAGTTTGAATTATGGCTTCATCATGTTTCCCATAAGGATGATTTAGAACATTATGGTATGAATTGCATAAAAACAATTGAAATAAATAGGTGCAATAGAATTCATATTGAATAACAAGAATAAACTAATAAATGGAATAAAAGAAAATAAAGTAAATGAACAATTGCTATAATATTCAAGAGTTTGTAGAACTTCAATCTTCCGAAATAATTCCTAGAATTCTTCAATTGAAAGCAAACTTCAGAAAATAACATTCTTTCTTCAAACTATAATTTGGAATAACATGAAATGTAAAAGAATTAAAGAGAATATAAAATCCTAAAGTTCCTAAGGGAATTCTAATGATTCAAAAGAAAAACAAAGGATGCTAAAACAAAGGATGATAACAAGGATGCTAAAAACAAATTATGCTAAAACAAAGGATGATGCTCTCAAGGTTCACACAAGGGGTCTATTTATAGATCCAAAGAGGAGGAGGATAAGGTTGATCTGATGAGGAATTGAGTCAGCAAATTAATTAAGATACGATTTGGAGAGATTTTCGCAATGGATATCCGAGGACAATGTAGGCAGGCTCAAGGCCGGCGGCTTTGATGTCTTATGAAGCCGGTTTAATGTAGGCCAGCTCAAGGCCGGTGGCCTTTGGTAGTAGGCCGGCCTAAGGCCGGCGGCCTTCAATGCAATCCTCCCCTGGCTTCTTCAATTTTGTAAAAACTCCTCCAATTAACTTGTAATTTACTTTTGGGCCCTCAAAACCTGAATTTTCACAATAAACACCATTAAATATCATTTCTTTATATTTTCTTATAATATTGAAATAAATTTAATATAAATCCAAAAGAAAATATAAGTATAATGTGATCTTATCAACATCCCCACACTTGAACTTTTGCTTGTCCTCAAGCAAAATAATTGAATTAAACAAGAGAAATCCGTCATTGAACTTCTGGTGCCCATTGTTTTGACCATACTGAACTTGTAAACTAGTATAATTAGTTGAAATTTAGTAGTTAATCTAAATAAAAACAGATTTTTTAATCCCAGTATTTAACAATCAAAAGAAAAATACTTAGTCCATAAGGAAAAACATTCATTTAAACTTCATTAGTTATTAGCTAGTCTAATCTCCCTCAATTTTACTTCTTTAAACAAGATAACAAAAAGTGAAAGCATATGGTGTGCATTTTTTTTTTAGAATTTCTCCCTTTTTAAATTAGTCTTTATTTCACTTATTGTCCTATATTCACATTTTTTTTTATTTGCCTTAATTGACAGCGGAGTGAGACTTCACTTGTCTGAGGGACCAAAGCTCGCCCATGTCAACACTGGCTTTCATTAAGGTACAAATTTTTTTTTTTTTACCCTTTTCCCGCCTTTCTCGTTATTGTGAGTTCATTGAGTCGGCACATCCTAGGCTCATCACCTAAGTGACTAGGTTTTAAAGGGACCCCTACGAACTCTTCCTCACACTAACATTTAAGATTGGATACTCTTAACTCACTTTCCTGAGTCATTGGAGTAAAGGCTTTTTTTTTTTTTTTTTTGGCATAAATGAATATTAGTTAAGACTTTTTTTATAAGGGATCACTAAGTAAAATATTTCCTTTACCTCTTTCACTAGGTGTTAAGGTATTCTCAAAGGATTTCAAGAGAAATTTATCCCAAACCAATTTTTCCTTGAAGTAAACTTGCTTGTTTTTTTCAACTTAAGGACTCAATCTCAAGTTCAAAGGCTAAACATAGGGTAAACCCGTTCTCTAGAGATTTTACTATTAAATTTTAACTATGTAAACTAGTCACAATAGTTAGCGAGTAGGGCACCAATCAAAGTCAATTTCAAGATTTCATTGATGATAAACACTTAAGGACATAAATAAAGCATGGGAATTGTAAGCTCATGATGTGTGCAATCAATCATTATACTTCTACATTTATAATCCCTTCCCCACACTTAATTGGACAATGTCCTCATTGTTCCTATAATAGCACAAAATTAAGGAAAAGAATGTCAATGCAAAAATTGAAACATGGTACTTCCCTGGTGTAAAAATTGTTCATCAACAAGAAAATTCCTCCCAAAATGTCTATCATCCTCAGAGTGTCTTGAATGCACCGGCGGCTCTTATCCAGCTTGAATTAGATTTTTTTTATATCAACGAAACTAAAACACTAGTGTATATTACTTATTGAGCATGGGCTGCCTCCCATGAAGCGCTTAGTTTTAGTCGCTAGCTGACTTTTCCAGTTCAAGTTCTCAAATCTCCTAAATCCACAGTTGTGGCATTTTTATCAACATGTTCCCCTTCATAGTAATGTTTGAGAAGATAACCGTTTACCTTGAAAGTACGGTTGTCTTCTGCCTTCAACTCAGCTGCACCATAAGGAAACACATTAACAATTTCAAATGGTCCAAACCATCGTGATTTCAACTTACCTGGGAACAGCTTCAAGCGGGAGTTGTATAGTAAGACCTTCTGACCAGGGAAAAATTCTCGCCTCACGATGTTCTTTTCATGCCATCGCTTTGTTCGTTCTTTGTAAATTTTGGCATTTTCATATGCTTATTCTCTCAATTCAGCCATCTGATTTAGTTGAAGCAATCTTTTTTCACCTGCAGCTTTCTCATCAAAGTTAAGGTATTTAATAGCCCAGTATGCCTTGTGCTCGAGCTCTACTGGTAAGTGACACAATTTACCAAAAACAATCTTGTATGGGGACATTCCTATAGGGGTTTTAAACGCTGTTCTATAAGCCCATAATGCATCGTCGGTTTTTAAAGACCTTTTTTTATCTTTTTCTTTGTTTTTATATTCCAACGGGTATTTTTTTGGGGGCTTTACGGGGCAAGGGGAACAAAACTACTTAAACTCAGCTTGGGGGGGGTTATCCAGGGGGGACCGATTTAAAACCAAAGGGGGTTTATGTTGGGCCGAGGGAAATCCTTTTGAAAAACCGGCTTTTCCTTTAAAAAAGGAGCATTTCTTTTATGTTTTTTTTTCATTTTTTTTTAAAACTTTTTTTAAACTTGTTTTTTTGGTTTTGGGGAAAATTTTTTTTTCTTTGTAATTTTTTCATTGGGGGTTTTTTAGCCTTTTTTAAAAGTGGAAAACTTTTTAATTTTTTGGGGCCATTTTTTTTCCCCTTGGGGAAGAAACCCAAGTATAAATACTTGAAAAAGGGGGAAGGGTTTGAGGGAGCTTATTTTTGAGAAAAAAAAAAACACCTTTTTCCACGTGTAAATTTTTGGGGTTTTTAAATCCCTTTGGGTTTCCCAACTTTTTTATAAATTTTTTTAAATTTCCCAAAGACTTAAAATTTTTGGGGGCGAGGGGCAAAAAATTTTGGAAATTTGGGGATTTTCATATCAATTCCTTTTTTTGGGTTGTGATTTTTTTTCCCTTTCTCTAGTGTGTTGTATCTAGGGTTGATTAGAGATAGTTCTTGGTCAGTTTTTTAACATCATATTGTACCAAATTTTCTTGGGGATTTTTTTAAAGGGTACTTATCATTTGTTTTGGGGGATTTTTTCATTAAAAAGTTTCCAGAAAAACGGGGAAATTTCACCATTTGGAAAAAGGGGTTTCTTACTTTACGGTTTTTTTTTTGTAAAAAATTTGAGGTTTTCTTTTGGGCTTGGATTTTTTATGAAAATTAGAGTGTTATTGGGGAAAGCCTTTTTCCATTTTTTGGTTTTTTCGGGAATTAAAAAATTCTTAGTAGTTTGGGAATTTTTTCATCATTTAAAACATTGGGGGTTCATTTGAAAATTTTGCCTTTTTTTTGGACCCGTTTTTCCCCAAAGACTTAAAGATATCTTTTTTTTTAAGTCTTTTGGATGTGTTTTTTTAAGTTTTTTTTTGGGGGCAATCATTTTTTTGGGTTTAATCGAGTATTTTTTCTTTTTGGGTTTTTAAAGTTTTCAAACACTTTCAAAATTTAAAGGGGATTTGGGTTTTAAATTCTTTGGGGGAAAAATTGAGGCATTGTTCTTTGTGATTGAGCCCTAGTTTGATTGACTTTTGTTAGTTTGGGTTTTTCCCCAAAATTGGGTTTTTTGTTTTTTGCTTAATTTTTTGGGTTTTTTAAAGCACTTTCTTTTGGGTTTCCCTTTTCCCACTGTAGTAGGGGGGTGGTAGCTTTTTCTTAAACCTTTTCCCTTTTGGGGCCCTGTCAACCTAAAATTCCCTGCTTAGTTTAACCTTTTGTCCCCTAAGACTATTCCCTCTCTTACCATGAAATGGCTTTTTTCCCCAAAAATTTTAAGGGAAGCAGATTAGTTTCCTTGCATCTCTTTAAAAGCCCCACATCCTAAATTTGTCGGGGACAGGGTTTTCAAAGGGGATTCCCAAAAACGGGGGAAAAAATCATCCATGAAAAATTTCAAAAAAGTTTTTTTTTCATATCAGAAAATATGGACATCATGCATCTTTGAAATGTAGGGGTGCTTTTCCCAAAAAAAACCAAAGGGCATTTTTCCAAAAAAACAAAACAAAATAAGGAATGCAATTTCCTCTAGATCAATTATATGAAAAGAATTTGCTTGAAGTGTTGAGTCTTTTTTCTCGTTGTTTTTTTTTTTAACAAGTTCTTTCTTGGTGTTTAAACGTCTCCCCTTTTTTTATTTGAATTAAACATTTTATATATGGAGGAATAAAAAGGGCTACTTTTACGTGATAATCTTGAATTTTTTTTGAATTTTAAATTTAAAAAAAAATAAGTTGGTTGTTGGGAAGACTGCATTCGTAAATTCTTGTTGAGGATATTTTGGATAATTAGTTGACCGAGATCTTCTTTAGATATATCTCGGATAAAGTTTGTTAAAAAATTTCCCCATTGGGGAACCATATCTTGAAAAAACCTATTTTTTCCTTATTTTTTAACTGTGGTTTCCCCCAAAAATTTTAAACAAATACCCAAATTTTTAAATCTAGATAAAACTTGAAAATCTTTTGACTCCTTTATCATAAATGAAATCTTTAAATAAAATTTTTGAAAAACTTTATGTAAATTTAAAAAAAACCTTTGATAAAAAACCCAACTTAGTAAAACACATAAAGTTGTTCCCCAAAATACTTGACACGGACTGGGCCCTTGAAAAATTTATTAAAACTATCGATTAAAATTTAGAACGAAATTTTGGGAAAAATTGTAACAGACACGAAAGGTTCTAAAAGTGCTTCATATAAAACCCTGTTAATGTTGAAGGTTCTAAAGTGCTTCTAAAACAAACCTGCAATGTTCCCTATTTAAAGGGTTTGAAAGTGCTTCTGAAGGTTACCACGAAATAGGATACACTACCAACTTCTGAAACACCTTCTGTTAGAAAAAAAATAGTCTTTTAAAACTTTTGAAGGTTCGAAAAGCTTCTGTCTCCTTTTTCAACTTTAAAAAAAAATTAGTGCTATCTTAAACATTCATTACACCCATTCTTTTTGTAAACATCATGATAGAATCAAAACCCGATAAACCTATCATTAGGGCAAGACAAAGGATTTCAAATTTGGCGATGAGACCCCTTTTGACAGACCCCCCGGAAATTTATTTTAAAATTTAACCTCTTTTCTTTTATTTTTATTGTTTTTTTCCAACGGGAAACCTTATCATTTTTAAGGGCGATGGACAAACCCTCAGCTAGCTTGGGGTTATCCATGGACCGACCTAAACCGGCGTGATTTGGGCCGAGGTTTAAAAAAGGGGGCTCTTGAAGCCCATTTTTTTTTATATATTTTTCTTTTATAAACTTTTTTTGGTTGTTTTTTTGGTTTTGGGAACCTTTTTTTTCCCTTGTAATTTTCATTTAGGGCTGCCCCTTAAAAGTGGCAAACTTTAATTTTGGCCTTTTTTAACCCAGGAGTACAAAAAAAAATACTTGTTTAAAGAGGGGTTTTAAAGGAGGCTTATTTTTGCAGATTAAAAACTCCCTTTACGTGAGAATTGGGGTTCATCCCTTGGTTTAAAAATCTTTCAATTTCAATCCAAGAGTTAAAATTTGTGGCAGTGAAACATCTTAAAATTATGATTTATTAAAATTTCTTTTTTATGATTTCTTTTCTTCTCTGTGTGTCATTTGGGGTTTAAAATGAGATAGTTTTTGGGTCAAAAATACATCTTATTTTTCACGAAATATTGTGTTTTTTTAAGTACTTAGCAAGGGGATTTGGATCAATTAAGAACCCGAAAACGTGTTCTTCTCTATTGGAAAGAATTCTTATAATTTAGGTTTTTTTTTAAATTTTGTGAATTTTTGGGATTATATGAGTTTAGAGTTTTGTTAGAAGATTTTCATTGTGGTATTAAATTTATACTTTGGGTTTTTAGATTTCATCATTTCATCATTAGGGTTCATTTGAAAAGGCCCCTTTGTGGAAGGGTTTTCCCTTGATTGGATTGTTTTTTTAAGTCTTTTGGATGTGCTTTAAGTGAAATTTGGGCAATACACAAAACTAAATTAGAGAATTTAACTTTCCCCCCCTAACTTTAAACATTCTCCCCCTTTTTTGATGATAAAAAAAACATCTTTAGATAATCAAAATAACACAACTTCCATTTAAAAGCATATTTTCCTATAACAGAATCTTAGCACAATGTGTTATTATAAACACATTGATCAAAGCACAAAGAAATATGAATATTAAAACAACTTGTAGTATAATAAAATAGATCATTCTTTCTAACATAACATTTACCTTCCCCCCTTTTTTGTTAACAGTAAAAGGGATTCTCCCCCTTAAACGATGCAAAAAAGAAACAAAAGTCTTTTAAAAACGATTCGAAAACAAATTTAAAAAAAACAAGATTTTCTAGTCTTTGCTCGAGGGGTAGGGGGAGTGGGGGAATGTTTGGTTGAGAAGGTTTTCTGGTGAATATCCAAGTCAATGATGTGAGCGCTAGAGCGAACATAATCTGGAAATTTGTTGGATAAGAAGAGTTGATTTCCCCTGAAGACTTGTGACAGATTGTATGTTTTATCCGTCTTGGAGTCCAAAAATCTGAAGGGTTAAAACTGAAACTCAATCTTCTCACTTGAGAGACAAATTTATAAAACGCATAACATTTTAGAAAATCTTTTTTGATCTCGCCTAAATTCATCATAGAAACCCTTATGAGGGAGATCGGAAATTCCTTCTAAATTTTCTTCTTGAAATCAGAAAGAATATCAGAAGTTTGTTTAACTTGTAACCCATTGATTCAAGTTTCGATCAAACTTTGAGATTTCATTTTTTAAAGTTGTCAAAACCAAATCAAAAGTTCTGTTTAAAATTTTCTCGAACAACTTCTTTATTTTTTCTAGATCAACATTGGATAAAATTTCTTTTGTTCCACTTTTCCCCAAACCCTCTTCCCCATATGATTTTTTCCCATGATCTTTTTAAAACCTCTGTTTGGTTTCTAAATGGGTTCTGAACCTCCTTCTTGAACAAATATTAAAAAGGAACTACCCTTTTCTTTGCTTTTGAGGGACAAAATGTCCCCCCCATCTTTCGATCCAAAACAACCCTTTAAAACAAAAATGGCAATGATAAAAAAATTCTTTACCTACCCCTTTTTAAATTAATAGGTTCAGATAGCTGGTAGGAAAAAACTACCCCTTTAAACACAAACAATGCATCAGTATATTCCCAAACACTAAATTTTCTTTTTCCTCCAAATTTGATCAATGACTCTAAAAAGCCATGCCCACTTTCCCTTTTTGTTAATCTTTGCAAAGATAATTTGAGCATGTTCTATGACTTTGAAGTAGAACCCCCCTTCCCTTGGAATGACATCAACAATTATCTTATGATGATTCGGGGGAAACAATCGAAATCAATGCCCATTGCTTTTTTTCCCTATCCATTTGAAATCCTCCATTTATAGAGCAAACGATCATTTAGGCTTTTTCGAAATCTCTACATATCATTTTTTCATGTAGTGTAGCTTTTAATCACATCTTCCCAGAAAATTAAAATTGTTTGATACAACTCTGGAAACTAAAACCCCCTTCCGCAAGATTTAAATTTCCCCAAAAAAATTCTTTGACACACGCCAAAACTAGAACTTGAGTAGAGCAAAGTTCCAGTACCTAGGGTTCTAACTTTCATTTCGTAAAACCCTTTTCTATAAAAAATTAAAACCCCACAAAACTAAAAGAAACACCTCATTTTCTTCTTTCAAAGAGATTTTGAATTTGAGGGTTTCAGAGTTAGTAATCTTTTGTTTCGTTTGCTTCTTGGATGCTTTCTTGAGCAGAGAGGTTTCTTGAGTAGTTTTCTTTTTCTTTTGAAGCGATGCGCTCGTTTTTTTTTGGAAATCTTCTTAAAACCCTATGAAGATTGGGAAATCAGGGAACTCGGATTCCCTCATAGAAGGTTTTTGTTTTTTTCCCAAAGTTTGAAGATTCATCTAACACAAAAGGCTTGTTTGAGATTTTGTTTTGAAGATTTTTGTTTAGGCGTTCTGATTTTTTGGCGCCTTGGATTGCAATGGAGAGAAAAAAAATAGAGGAGAAAAAAATTTAACAGATTTCAAAGGAAGAGATTAGAGAAAAAAAGAAAACGATGAAAAGAAAAAATATTTTAAATGATAAAGTTTTTCCCAATATTTTGGGGGAAAAAAATCAAAAGGGGTTCAAATTTCCATTCATTTCAAATAAATTTAAAATTTTCCTTTTTCAAAGGTTTAGTAAAAAATTTGCAATGTTTAGGGTTGAAAAAAATAAACTTTATTTTCCCCATTATGACGATTTAAAAAAATGATGTCAAATTTTCAAATTTGCTTTGCCCCTGAATGAGTATTGGTTTTTTGTAAAAATTTTTGACTCGTTTTGACTTTAAATTTGGCCATTTTTTTAAACATTTTTCCATAAATCATTCAATTGTTTTTATCCATAAAACTTTCAAGAAATTTTTCCAATAGAACATATCGCTTCAGCTGGGGTTTAGAGCAACAAAATTTAGTTTTTTCGAAGACCAAAAAATTATTTTTTCACCTGGGAAATTTGACAATCCCCGATGTGCTTTTTTTTATCATTTTTACATCCAGCAAAATCTGCTAAAATACCTATTAGATCAAAATTCTGATTTTTGGTACCATATCCCTAATTAAAAGTATTAATTAGGTATTTAAAAAATTCTTTTTTCGGCAAATAATGAATTTCTGTTGGGCAGTTGAAATCTAGCCCCAAAAAACCACAGAACAAATATCCGGGTTTGATGCAGTAAAATACAAAAAGAACCTTAAGACTTTTTAAAAAATTTTTCACTTACTTCTTTCCCATTTACGTCGGTCTAACCTTGATGAAGTTCATAGGTGTTGTAACCTTTTTTCATCCATCATATCCAAATTTTCTTCCAATATTTTTTTTGTGTTTTTCTTGATAACAAAAATTTTTTTGTTTTTTTTTTTTGAAGTCCCAAAAAAATTCCTTCCCCTTTTTTAATTTCCCAAATTCTTCCTCTTTTTTCCAAATTTCTTTACAAAAACAATTCTTTAGTAGATCCCCAAAAATAATATCATCCACTTTTTTTATAACAAAAAAGATATCATTATCAAAAATTTTTTAAAAATAAAGTAGTATCCCCTTTTCCTCTTGAAAACCTTTAGAGATAAAAAAATACTCAATCTTTAAACCAAGCTTTGGAGCTTGTTTCAAACCCTATAAAGTTTATTTAATTTTAAAAAAAAAAAATTTGATTTGAAAGGGTCTTCAAAAACCGTGGTTGTTCCCCATAAAAATTCTTCCTTTAAAAACCATTTAAAAATGCACTTTTTACATCCATTGAAAAAATTTAAAATCCTTTAAGATGCAAATTTCAAGCATTAAACCGTTTTGCTTTATTAGCAACAGGTGATTGTTTTTCAAAACTTTCCTTTTTCTTGTGTTTTCCTTTAGCTATAATTTGCTTTATTTCTTATAATTTTACCCTTTACTATTTTTTTAAACACCCATTTAGTTCAATTATAGACTTTCCTTAGGGCTGGAACTAAATTCCAAAAATTGTTTCTTTGAAAATTTATTTAATTTTCTTTCATAGACATAATCCCAATTAGCATCATTTAGAGTTCTTCAATCTTTCTAGGTTCATTTTTGATAAAATCACAAAAAGTTTTTAAAATTTTGTAATTTAGCTTTGTTTTAACCTCGATTGTTTTTACCTATTATTTGATCAGAAGGGGGTGGATTATCCTCCAAGCTTTAAAGCCTCTTGTTCAGATTTTAAAACTTCTGAAGTACCCTTTTATTTTGCTCTGAAATGGTTCTGGATGATCAGATCCTGAAAATTAAAAATCAGGGGCTTCAGATTAGGTTTGAAAATAACTTTTTTGAATTGGAGTCCTTTTTTTCATCGAATTTAACATCCTTTTAAAACCCCAAAAAATTTAACATTTTTCATTCTTCAATGGTTTTTGACTTATTGAAAAAAACCTTTAAACATAACTTTAAAGATATCCCAAGAAAATAGCTTTTAGATCTTTCATCAAACTTACCAAGGGTTTAGTGGGTTTCTTTACAAACTTTAGATCCAAGTTGAAAATATGAAAATTGATTTCTACTCGAAAAAATTCATAAGCAGTTTTGGTCATAGATCAAATGAAAAATTATTGATGATTTCAAGTGTAGAAACTGTTCTGCCCCCAAAAACTTGCAATTCCACTCTCATTTAACATAGATTGTTTACTTGTAAAGTTTTTTTTTGCGTTCACTAATCCTTTTTTTTGGGAGTGTATGGACTGAGAAATTTTGGATATACCATGTTCTTCACAAAAAAATTTTAAAAAAATTGCATTTGAAAAACTTGCCCTGATCAGTTCGAAAATGTTATGAAAATCCTTTTTTATTTTGTATTTGTTTTTCAAACTTTTGAAAAGAATCAAAGGGACTCTCTTTGTGCAAGAATATAACTTTACAAAAAATCATCAAAAATAACAAACCATATTTGCTTCCACCATGCTTAAGACTTGTAGGGCCAAAAAAATCTAGATGCAAAAAATTCAATGATCTCTAGTTGAGATACTTTTTACTTTATGAGAAACAAAACCATTTTATTCTTTAAAAAAATATCACTTTTTAGTTTGTTTAATATTTATCTTAGGTAATCCCTTTTAATATCCTTTTAGATAAAATTTTTTTAGTGATTAAAAAAAATGTCTTAGTCGTTTATGCCAAGCAAAAACTGATTTTTCAAAAAAAATTAAACAACAATATTATTTATTTCATCTGGTTTTATGATAATATTTCTTTTTCCCAAATTTTTAAAAAAATCTTTATCCTTTCATTAAAAGCAAGCACTTGTCTTGATAAAAAAACTTTTTTAACCCTTTTTCCATAATGACTTTTTACTAAGTAAATTAGTTTTAAAAATTGCACAAGTTTTACATTTTCAATAAAAAAACGTGGCTACCAATGTTCCCCGTGCAATTATTTTACCTCTACTTCATTCCAAACTTTACATACCCTTTTTTTCCCCGTTATGCTATTGAACAATGAAAAATCCCAGTCATATGTCTAGAACATCCCCTTTCCCAAATATAATTTTTTTTTTATTTTGCTTATGTCCCCGTACAAAAAAAAGAATTTAAATCCTTTTTTGGGAAACCCAAGAATTTGGGCCCTTTAAAGATAAGCTCATTTGATTTCTTCGTTTCTTGTTGATACTGGTTTTTCTTTTTTAATAGCAAAAAATTTTTCATATGACCAAAATTTTTACAAAAGAAGCATGCTAAAAATTAACATTCCTATACCCGTATTTACCTGTTTTTGGAAAAATTTGGTTTGTATAACTTTGTTATACCTTGGTATGCTTTTTGTAAGTACCCATTGTGTTTGGGTACTTTGTCAATAATTCTGTAAAGTCTTGGTATTTCCTCTTTTAACAATATTTGATTTTCGAAACATACTCTTTACTTTTTAATTTACGTTAAGACTTGCTTAACTTTAACAAAACTGTATTTGATTTGATTTTAAAACCCAAACCCTTCATATCCTAACCCTGTTTTTCATTCGAAAATCTTTTTGAAGAAAAATTTCTGGGCAATTTTTTTATCATTTTCATCAATTTTTTAAAGGTAGTTTTCAACGAATTTGGACTTCATCAATTTTACCCTTTAGTTACTTGTTTTGCTTTAAGTGTTGATTTCTATTCTTAGTTTCTTATACTCCAAAGCGGATTCATTTTCTTGTTTCAAAATACATTTTCATCCCAAGTAACGAAATTTTTTGCTTCTTCTCCCTTTTTATTTTAAGAGGGTTTTTTTCATTTCTACTTAGTAATTTTGTATCAGCCTTTTTTGTGCTTTAGTTTCTCTTTCTACTGTGTCGTTTCGTTACACTTATCAGATTCAGAAGTACCCAGAAATAGCCCTTAAGCATAAATTTGCCTCATCCCCTTTTCTTCTGAATCCTTGAATTTTCTCTATATCCTCTAAATCATTTGTTTTAGCATTGCCGCTTTTTTTTTAAATTTTTTATTTTTTTGATCTGTTGGCATTCGTATTTTATGTGTCCCGGCTTTTTTCATTTAAATTGAATCTCCTTTTTTCTTTTTCTTTTCTTTTCCTTGTACGTTTTTCTTGCTCATTATACTTTAAATTTAGCTTTTCTTGAAAACATTAAATTCTTTCCCCCTTTTTCTTTTGAGCAGCCCGTTGAGTCTACATGCTAGAAGATTTATGTCCTCTTCTTTTTCCCCGTCGCTATCACCGTTTCAGTTTCATTTTTTCTTTATTTCTTGACTTTAAACCAAATTCCCTTTTGGGACCGTTTCTCCTCTTTGGGGGACTTTAGTGTGACTCATATGCCAGGCTTTTCTCTCAATTGACGAGAGTTAGTTCTTTAGGTCTTGGCTTCCCCATAGCAGTTTTCTTTGCACCCCAAAAGGGGGGAATATTCAACTTTTTCCCCACAAGATTATCTGAAGTTTCTTTCCAATGATGCAAGATCATTTGTATACTTAAACCTGTTTAAAACATCTTTGACATTTCATTAGACTTAAACTTAATGGGGATTATCCACTAAGACCTCTCCTTCTCAACCCTTCCACTAATATTGTTGCCTCCTTTCTTTATTCACTCGTTTCTTTAACCCCTTAGCCTCTATTCCTATGAACCCCTGAATGTGAACACAATAGCTTGACATTTGGTCCTCTGGTGGGTTTGGGAATTTGACTATCCCATGGAACCCAAAAAGGGTTTGGAATTGTGTCTAACAAGTTTTGCCCCTAAGGTTGTGATAAGGTAAATTTAACCTTATAAATCATGGGGATTTTAAAAAGAAAAATTTTAATTTTTGAAAAAAATCAATGCGGATTCGGGACTTTAAAAAGTGAAAATACATGTTTCGGGTATAATATAAAGAGAAGGGAAAAAAATCCCAAAAAGGGGCATAATTGAAGATTTAAAAAACAGTTAAATTTTTCCCAGACAAACTGGAAAAACACGGCCCTGTCATGAACCGGGGCACACCCGAAGATAAGCTTCACTTGGAAGAAAAAACCGGCTCGTGATAGGGGGTGTTGAAGCCGTGGCAGACACTGCAAAGAAGTGCAAAGTTCCCGAAAGGGCACGGGGGCTAATCTAGCCCTTTTTTCTAGGTGTTTATAGCAAGCTGTAGCCGTCCCTGGCCGTGCTCTGAGCCTGCCAAACACGAGCAAGATTGGAGAAAATTTTGGACCGGGCGCACGGTTTGAAATCCGCCGTGCTTTGGGGTGCAGGCGACTATTATTCACTTGATGAGTTTTCCTTTTGGAAAAGGAAAGATACAAACTTTAGCTGGAGAGCTCGGCCATGCCTTTGGAAAATAAAAAGAACAACCCTAAAGAGATTGAGGGGGGAGGCACGTGAAAAAACCCCAAGAAGAGACGGCGGGCCGGAGCGTTGCCAGAAGGTTTCGGATTTGGGGGCCAAGATATTTCTGTTTGAAAATTTTGTTTATGTATTTCAATTTTTTATGTTTTGCTCTTCCTATTGAATTCAGAGTGGCTAATTGTCTCATACCCGTTCCCTTGAGAAACCCCTGGTATCAGTACAAATTTGTTGATGTTTGTTAAATAATTTAATTCAATTCTTGAGTTTGTTATTTGCAATTATATTTTATTCATCTTGATAGTGCGCAAATTAGGAGGGAAATTTTATATCTCTGTTTTTAAGTTTGAGAAATCGGTAATAGAGTAGATTTTGCATAAATAAAAAGCACTTATAATCCAAAGGATGGTTATAGGAGGTCTTCTGTATGAAGAGGTCATTGCGGTTATTTTAATTGAGAGCCCTGAATTCATTGCAATCTTGATTATTTTAAATTGAAGGAGATTTTAATTGGTTTAAAATTTAGGATTAGGGTTTATTGATTTTGAGAAAGACCAATCTAGTGTAAGAAATCCGCAGATAAAAGTTTGGTTTTAAAATCATTGGATGGGTGGAATTGATAAAAGCTAAAAATTTTTGGGGTGGATCTTGGGCGGGGGTTGTTTGATCATTAAATTAAAATTAAAGGGAGTGTTTGGTTTACATTTTTTTTGTTTCTTTCGGTTTTTGGAATAATTGGAAGTTGAGTCATAAAAGTAAAAGTTAGTAGTAGGAGAATGTTTAGTACTATATTTTAAGTCTTTTTGGGGGGATCCTATACCCTATGCTATCTGCTAGTCGATAGGTACATTGCCTTTAAAAAAAGTAAGTAGGATTGAGTAGAGGGTTTTAAACTTGTTAGAAGGTCAGATCGTCCATCAGTTAGCTCATGTAACTAGGAACCTCTTAAGGTGGGATATCTGCTTCTGCGGGTTTTGGCCCTTTTAAAGGTTGGTTCAGTGGTTATGAACCTCAAGAATCTTTGAGGGCCCTTGGATCTGTTGTTAAACCTTTTGCCCTTAAAGGTACATAGATTCAAAATGATGTGTTTAGCCCCCTTTTTGGAAAACATTGTATTCCTAAAGCCCATGAAAAGACCCCCTGTCAAAAAACCGGGCTTGCCAAGAAATATTGGGTTGTAACATAAAAAAGAACCATATTCAATCTCATCTAGTATTTTTCCCCTATACGAGGGTACCTTTGCCCTTTGGGCCCACTAAAGACTCTCCTTATCTTTTAAAAATGTAATGTGTAGGGTTTAGAATGTGGATATTACAAGTTTCTTTTTTGATATTGAACAACTACAACATTAGTACAACTCCACCCCAACAAAAAAGACCCAAGTTTCTTTTACCCTATAAAGAAGTATGAACAAATTTTCTTTTGCCATCAACAATATTTGGAAAAGAATCAATACTTGATGTATAAATCAATGAAGTATGCACATCATTTGTTTGGGGGTTGCTAACTAACTTCAACAATTAACAAAACTTCACTACACACCCCACAACAAACACCTCGGGGAACAAAAACCCAATACAAAAAAATATTTTTATCACTTCAAGTAAAGGCACGTAAAAAAATTTGAAACCAAAAAATATTTCAAGTAGTTAAGAAATTAAATTCAACTAACAAAGTAATGAGTTCAATTACTTCACACTTTTAAAGTTTGATTTTTAAATTCAAATTTACTATTTACTTCCCTTTTTGGGGAATGGGTTTCACACCAAATAAGTTAAATTTTTGCAGCACCCTTTCACCAATTCAATTCCACAAATTCACAAGCGGCATGCTGTTTGTGAGCACATCAATATTTACTCCCTGAAACCCATCAATCACTAGCTTTGTTTATTTGCTAGCAAACTTCTTAAGCATGTGAAAGCCTTATCGTGGATGCCTGCAGTAGAGTTTCATGAGGTTCCCTTTTAATTTAAAAAAAAAAGGGGGTGATCACTTTAATTTGTGGTTTGCAAGTAAGGGTAGGGGTAAGAATTGTGTTTAAACCCCGCATGGGAAGGTCAAGAAAAACCCTTGGCATTAAAATTTATTTTTATTGCATTAATAATGAGGCTCATGAAACAAAATTTTATATTGATAAAAGCATATTTTCTAGAGAATGTAAAAGGGATTAGGGAGGAAGAAAGTTTCATTACACTTACTTAATATGGGGTATTATTGCTAAAAATGGAAGCTAAAGCCCTTTAATTTATTAAAAATTTTGGCAAAAATGGTAAAGCCATTCAGCCCCCATAGTTCACTCCATAGGGTCATGATGCCTGGGACTTCTATGCCTAGGCATTTGATTGTTGACTTGATTCACCCCTATCAAGAGGTGATCTAGTTTTTTTTAGGAACTAAATGTTTTACAAAATGGTAGAGGTACTCCCTTAATGAAAGGCTTAGGAAAGAGATTGAAAATTTTCGTGATGGAGAACATTTTATAAGATTTGGCATTTCCAAAACACATCTTTTCCAATAATGGTACTCTTTATTAATTTTTTCCTGTTGGCAATACTAGCTTTTATGCTTTTGATCATTTCAAATTATGCCCCACTCCCATGGGCAATGGTCAAGCAGAGGCTAAATTTTA
>JBBMOL010003203.1:0-17655 GCA_037954665.1 Laguncularia racemosa | reverse complement strand
GAGGTATAAGCAATAATTTGGTTTACAACTGAACCCCAGTTGGGGATGTGATTCCCTAGACGTGCATTGTTACGTACTCTCCATATGCAATACACCGAAGCAGCCAGTGCGGCGCATCTTCTATTGTGGTCGATAGAGGAGGAACCATTTGAGGCCAATAGTAGCGAAGTGGCCCCTTTCCAATGGTGAAAGTGTGGTGGGCAGTGAAGGTGGTCACAAACTGCTGTCCATATGGAGCGAGAGTAACTGCAATTAAAGAAGAGGTGAGGATGATCTTCCGGGCTCTGATGACATAGGAAGCACGTGGTGGAAGTAGTCAAGCCCCATAATTCCAATTTGTCAAGGGTGGTTAGCTTGTGGAGCCAGGCCAGCCACAAGATAAACGAGTGTCTAGGGATAGAGTATTTATTCCATATAACCTTCGCCCAAGGGACTGGTCTAGGTGAAGGGGAGAGGAATGCATACCCACTCTTGGTTGTGTAGTCACCCGTGTTGGAATGGACCCATCGGAGGTGGTCATTGGCAGTTGCATTGGGATGAAGGGAGTCAGGTATCTGGATGTTCATATTGAGTACTGCGTCTGGGTGCACCAGTTATTACCTTCCATGAGGGAACAAAGCTTAGTGGTAGGTGGAAGGCCAGTATTGCCCATTACCCGAGCACTGAAGACCTGATCCCAGGGTCCTATTGGGAGCCAGAAGTCAGTCCAGAGGGAGATGGTGAGACCGTTGTTGGGGATCCATTGGAAACAAGGCCGGACTAATTGTCTGAGCTTCAGTAGTTTCTTCCAAGTCCAAGAGCATGTTGTTGGCGGCTTTTGAGTCCAGAAGCTTCGCCCCTTGAGGAGAGTGGAATGTACCCATTCAGGCCAAAGGGTTTTAGGTCCTTCCTTGCAGAGGCGCCAAATGTGCTTTATCTGGATGGCTTTGTTCCAAAGATGGAGGTCAGGGATGCCGAGGCCCCCACACTTAAGCGGTTTGCAAACATCGTTCCATCTGACCTTAGCTTTAGTGTTCATGTGGGGGTTTCCACTCCAGAGAAAGTTCCTGAGCAAGCTGTCCATCTTCTTTATGACATTGGGTATAAGTTGTTTTAGGTCGCTCTAGGGTAAGGTCAGATTCAGAAGTATTCTTACCTCTCTTCCCTATTGTTTAGAATTAGTTTTGGACTCATTGTAGATAGAACCCAAAGATCTCAAATTCTAAATTCTGAGTTTGAAGATAGGCTTAGCTTCCATTCATCTTTTCTGCAATTATAGCAAGCAAAATGGCAGTTACACCATGTACCCAACCACTCTATTTTCACTCCTTTTCTGATAACCAATCACAACAAAACCGCACCAACTGACCCTCTTCACACACATGGCTGCAGACATACACTACACACATACAACAGTTCAAAACTCACAGATACTTACAATGACATATCATATATTGACACCTAAGCAAACGTAAGCTGATACATCAGCTTAAGACCCACACCAGTAAAGAAACAGAAATTCCTTAGGGACGGTTCTATTACAACTGCTTGTCTCCATCTTGTTTCTTGCAGAGTGTGTAGACATGCTTAAAAGGAGTAAGCTTCCCAACATGAGAGCATCCACACTAGATGATTGCAAAACATTATAAATAATCTCTGCATCATGAGAGATACACCCTACAAGAAGCTGCTCGCTCAAGTCTCCATCAGGAGAGCAACAGGAGATATATATATATATATAATGGGAGGAGTGATTGGTCCTTAGAAGGTAAAGAAGCACTAAACCTTGTGGAGGATAAACACCCATAAAGCAGGTAAATAATTCAATATATTTAAGTAATTGAATTTGCTAAAATATAGTACCTCAGTGGTCATGAGCTGCATAATTTTGTTGAGAACCCGTATGCGATGAGTTGCATATGCACTGTTAGCAGGTAGCTGATTCATTCGTTCCATTTCTTGGTGAACTGCCACTTTTTTCTCATCATAACCCATTTTCTTCAATCTGCCATCACCCTGATAAGCTCTATTCTCCACAGCCTGATTAAGTGCCATTCCACCTAAAAAGTAATCATGTATAAATCACTTGCTGTTTTAAGAATAAGAATACAGCACATCAAACCAAATACAGGGAAATTTAATAAAAAAAGCAAATATCCCTGTAAATTAATTGGGTCCTTCAATATGGTGACCGGGCTTCTGCATAGTCACTGTCCTAAGGCCTTAACCGCACAAAGAAACAAATAATTTAGTTTGCAAGACAAGGCCCCTTTTCTCTAAACAAGTAGTTTTTATGCAACCCATGCATCTAAAAAAAATTAGCTTTATGGTTCTACATTATGCTTTGAAACTTATTGGTAGTTTCTGCTAACGCAATAAAGATGTTGGCAACCAACCTGAATCAAAATATTACTTATACTTGCATAACTTAAGTTACTTAGCAAACACCGCTCAGCTCAATCGGTCATTGAAAAAAAAAAAGGAAAGAAAGAAAGAAAGAATTTGCCAGAAGCAAGGTTTTTCTTTCATCTTCCATTTGAGTCTCTCAACTCAGGACATGTTTGAGTCTAAGTAATGTAAAACTATTTGTGGCAATATTTGATTACACAGACGGACGCTGAATGGGAACAGAGAAATCCTATCCAGTGATAGGTTAGAGGTTCTTGAGTAATCAGTAACATGTTCTCGTATCTATCCAACCGGTTAAGTTGCCTCTTAGCGACCGAAAGGCTATGGGTTGACAATCGTGGAAACGGCCTCAACAAAAACCCGAGGATAAGTCTGCGGACACATCACTCATGCATTTACCCTTCTTCCACCATATCCCACCTACTGGGAAGCGCCTCCCTGTGCCAATATGCCCTTTTGTCTTGATAATTCAATTATTATCATACCCTTGGAACTCAATTTACAGAAAGAATCACTTTCAGAAACACAAGACAGGCACCAAAATCACCGTTGAAGCATTCCAAGTGAAAAGTTCCGAACTTTCTTTCAATACGATTAACTATGGTGGATTGACTAATAGCAGTTTCGATAGAGCGATCAATAATAGCAAAAAATCAAGGAAAAAAAAAAAAGCAATGAAATTGAAGAAGTACCTGAAGATCTTGACATAACGCCGTCTATGAGAATTCACAGGTTTTGTCTTCTTCGAAACCCTAGTTTTCCCCGATTATGATGGATACTGGAAAAATACGAATGTATACACCGCTTGACCAATGTGCAGAGTCCCGGGTGATTAGATGGAAGAGGTTTCTCCTTTCAATTCTGATGCGGCCGTATTGATATTTACAAGACAAGTAGGTTTGCTTATCGTGCAACCAAATTCAAGATTTTGATTTAGGCATGGAGTAAGAAAGAACCTCGGCTGATACTATTTGAATTATGGTTAAATATCTTACACCGCATACATTTAATATCTAGAGCTACCAAAGCAGGCTGAACCGCCAACCTATCCCGACCTGCATCGGCCGTGGGTTGAAGCAGGTCAGGCTCGTGATGGCCCGCACATAATGCGGGCCGAAGAAGTCGGTCTATTCCATTCATACACAATTATAAATAAAAAAATAATATGATAAATTAATACTTTAAATTGTATTTTTTAATATTTAATTTTAAATATTTATAATAACAAATTTAAATTAAATTTAAAGTTTAATATAAATTTAAAAATAAGATAATACATATATTGTTAAAAAAATTTAAAAATATCTATTTAAGTTCAGCTTAAGTAGAAAATTGAAAGATTCTTATTTTGACAAATTTATAATATCAAATTCAATAAAAAAATGTAATAGGTGAATATATACTTAAAGGATTGATATTCATTTTAAATTATTCCAACTTTTTTTTTATTATAAAACATGTAAATAAACTAATAAGTAATAATTAAGAATATATAACTTCTAAGCTAAAAGTAAAATATACGAAATCTTTATAAAGTATTATATTAATAGTATTATGATATATTATACACAAAACCACTTTTAATTCAATTCATTCACACTTTTCTTTTCTTTTCTTTTTTTTTTTTTTAAAAAAAACTCTACGGGCAAGGCGAGCCAATCTGCACCCACATTGACATGGGCCGCTCTGACCTACGAGCCACACAGGGAGGGCCAAGACAGCTTGCACACGTTGTAGGCGAAAAAATTTTGGCCCGCCCCACATTCCCACCCTAATAATATCTATCTTCAATAATATTTTTATCTTCTATAATATTTAAAGTGATAGTGTTTAGTATCTTTATGTCTTTTTTTCATTTTTGTTATAACAAGACAAACCATCAATATATATACATATATATATATACACTTTATTTCACTAGTATAGATATATAACTACGTTGTATTTTAAAAATAAAATAGAACTATATGTATAGGAGTGGGAATACGGGCCAAATGTGTCAATAGCCCGTGAGTTGAAGCGGGCCGACCTACAATGGCCTGCACATTAAGTGAGCTGAAGAAGTCGACCTAGCCCACCCTACATACCAACGCTGGCCAGCCCACCAATCCACATAAAATAATAATTTTTTTTTTCGTTCTACAAAATTATAAAGTCTTTTTCATTAATTTATTTTTTATTTGTCATGTATCATTTTCTTTTTGCAACCATTTAATTGCTTTAACTCTAAAGTAATGTCAATTTTTTTTTCTATATTCCTCAATCCTTTATTATTAATTAGAGTCTCATTATTTCTTTTGTAAGATTTTAAACATCCATCATTATTCATCCATCAATATTGAATTAGGTTAGTTTATTTTTAAGTTAGTTTGAACTAGATTTTATTTTAAAGTTAGTTTGAACTTTTTTTTTTTTTTCTATGAGTCATACAGACTAACTCGCACCTACAATGAGTTGGCCCACCTCGACCAATGGGCCACACGGAGTAGGCTAAAACAGCTCGTATATCTTACAAGCCAAATTTTTTTAACCTAACCCACAAAAAATTGCGAGTTAGGTCAACTTAATTAGGATAAAGGCAAAATTGAAATTTTTTTACATCTTTAATTTCTACTTTCAAGTTTTTATTTGTGATTGTTCAAGCAAAACTGAAACAAAAGACACAGTAACGCTAATTATTAGGATCATATTTCATGATATATAAAATAATTTTTATTTTTAATTACTTTATTTATGAATTTCATAATAATAAAAATCTATGTCAATTTTATAATTTAAAAAAGGAAATTTCAATTGCAATAGATTGTTTGTTAAAATAAAACCACCCATTATCTATAAACCTTCTACTCTATTTTAGATAACTATTTATCAGAAATATTTTGTTATATATTTTCATTATTTTTTATAATTCTTTAATTTTCTTATTTTATGAATTTCTATTTTTCCTTTTTATGACCAGTCTTCAATTTTTATTGAACGTGTGGGTTTTATTTATTTATTTATTTTCTCCACCGATGGTACAGTACAAGCGCAGCATCGCCTAGTAATTTTAAAAAGTATAGACAGCCTTTTCATATCTTTTAGTGCCACATGATTCTTTATATTTCTAACTTTACTAAATACAAGTGTAGGACTCAACACTGTTAAAAGGAACTAAAAAGTCATTTTCACCTTATCAAAACTACTTGAAAAGTAAAAAAAAAAAAAAAAAAAAAAAAGCTTTTGATTTTCTTGCGAATCTACCAGCACTAGCTAGTAATCAGAATAAAAAAGGAGGCTCCTGCTGAAACATATTGAATACTTTTTTCTTAACCAATCTTCTTAGAAAGGCACTCTTTTTCTGAGGATTTACCTTCACACAAATATTGTAGTAATTTTATTGCTTTAGAATTTGGTACTCCCTTACTGCTTTGAACTATTTAAATATGTGTTTTATTTTATATACTATTAAAGACAATCGCAATTAATTTGCTTATATTTTGCTAAAGATATTCATGGAATCATACCACAAAAATAATGGTTGCCATTTAACAATTCTGGGATCTAGTGTTGTCATTTTGAGAAAATGGAAAGTGGCTACTTGGTTGCTTTTCGGTGTTAATTTATTATATTATAAGCAGCTTTTTTTTTTTTTTTTCCATTTATGAGTTTCTAGGTGATTTATAACAATGAAATGGAAATATTCTAAGGGTATTTAATATTGCTGTACCATTATGCCTGTCTAGTCATAATTTATTCGTTCTTTTGGCCATTTTATAGTCTTCAAATAGGTGGCATGGATAAGGAGCTTTCTTTCTCTATCTCTTTCGGTCTTTTCACCAGGAGAAATTAATGTACAATAGAACTATCGTTTTGGGTAAGAAATGTTCACAAAAAACTTTTTTTTTTTAATTTTATATGTTTTATAATGTTTGGATATTAGGGTTATATAATTTAATTTTTTTTATAATTTAATATTTAATACTCTTTTTCACACGGTGTAGTTTATTTCAATATGATATAAAATGGAAATTTTTGCATTTTACAATTGACGTAATTATAACTCTTTCTAAAGAATATAAAATTTTATATAAATATGTAATGACAATCAATAGTCGTATTCATGACTTGTATTTTTTTTTTATTATCATTGTTTTTTAGCCATTTTTTTATTGTTATTAATTTATATATTTTTGTTAGTTATACTTTAATTTATTATTAATTATTTTTTAAATTTTTTGTATAAGATATGTGCCATTTATACAAAAATACTTATTCATATTATTTAATGCAAAATAAATACAACTCATATAATATAATGTAGCATTCATATGCTATCAATGATGGTTGCTTTTCTCTTATGTCGATGGACTTTTAAAAGTTCTAAGTTTCTGAATGTAATTAAATCAAATTAAAAAAAATAGATTATTTAAATTATAAATACATCTTTTTTATTTTTTTTAATGTGTACTTTATCTCATTGTTTTTGATATTAAGTGTTTAAACCTCAAATTTTCAAAAAGATAAATGCTTTTTGATCCTCACTTTATTATTTTACCCTTTACAATATAACAAAAAATTATTTTTTAGTTTTTTTTTGTTAAGTAATATATGCAATAGCAAGATTGTAAAATGAGATATAGACACTCAATTTTAAAGACAGAAGGCACATAAAGCAAATATATAAAGATGTATTCATAACTTATCCTAAAATTTTTATTGAAATTCTCTTTTATCTTTTGTGATATTCATATTAAAATAGTGTTTGATTAGCAAAACATGACAATACAAGGAAACTAAATGGATTTGACTTGGTACATGTTGCATCAAATTAAAGCTATTTTTTCAAGTTAATAACAATACAAAGGTAAATAAATAGCGAAGTATAAAATTAAATCATAAACATTATAAATCCTAATTGACAGGTTGACTAGATCTATTCATAAAGCAAGTTTGTAGGGTATCTATATGGGACTCTGTAAAAATATATTTCAACATGAACTCAAACTAAAATATGCTTCCAAACATATTAGATCTATATATTAATTATATCATTTTTTGTATATAAACCAATTTATAATTATATTAGTCATATTTATTTAACAAATCTGATATTAAATTTCAGCTCTAGATTGATCCTATTCTCTCTCTCTTTTCAATGGATGAAATTTCAGCTCTAGAATCGACTCACTTGGAAGTACGACTTATGAGTATTCTTCCAACAATAAACAGCTTTAATTTTTTTGGCCCCGTCCAACAAGTTGCTTCAAATTGCCGGAGCTGACTTGACATTCCAAAAAAAAAAAAAAGGGTGCACTGTTCACGACGACCCGACCTTTTTGGACGGCACGAATCGCTTTCCAACTCGTCCAAGCCCCACCACCATTCCTTAACCTTAACCTTAACACTTCATGTTCAGAAAGATAGAAGGAATATAGGAATGAAAAGCAGAAGAAAAGAATCGGAAGGTGGAACAGAATTGGAATATTTAATTAATTTTTTATATATATTTATTTAGAGAAGGAAAAGAAAAATAATTATTAATCAGGATAGAAAAAAATTTATAGTATTAAAATTTTAAAACATCTATAGTGGTTAATAATTTAATTAATTATAGAGGGCAAAATAAAAATTTTAATAATTTTTTTTTAAAATTCACTCTACTCCGTCTTCATCGAACAAATTTTACTGGAATTTATGAATTTATTTCTTCAATAATTCTATTTGTTTCCCTATTTTCCTCCTCATTTAATAATGGAAAATGAATTAAATCTCCTCAGATTCCTTCCACCCCCCCTTCCCTTAATCCGAACATAGTGTAAAGCACTCACGATTTGATTCGACGATTCACACGCCCATTGAACAGTCTTTACGCGGCATAAGGGCGGAGAAAGTAGACTGGGCCATTAATTATCTATCTCAACAACTCCATGTGAAATTGATGTAATGCATCAAAAAAAAAAAAAAAAGCCTATATACAAATATACTATACGATGAAGATGAATAGATCGGTTATCAAACAAGTGCCTCGAATTCACATGAAGTATATTAGGTAAAACTTTGTGCTATAGCAAGGATATTGATTATTAGAACTAATATACTAACAAAATATATTTATAAATTGTTATAAATTAGGGTAAAAGGCCAGTGCTTGATGGTTTTATGTAATTATTAGAGGATTTTCCATAAAATGATGGGCCATCTTAGAAAAAAAATCTATTCTTTTATAAGATAGGAGAGAAACATCATTTTTGCAAAAAAAAAAAAAGTATATTATTTTACAATTAAATTATGCAAATGTTACAATATTATAAAAGTTCCTTTACTTACGTAAAAAATACTTGTTTCTTTGATAAAAACTTTGAGGGTTTGGTCCTTGATGAACATATATATATTTTTCCTTTTGGATGCTGTTGACTCAACTTTGACCAAAGTGCCTCAAACATAAATACAATAAAGAAGAACAACAATAATGCTAGATAGTTATGATTACGGTAAAAATTTCTAAATTATAGTAAATATAAGATCATTAATAGTAACAAAGACTATAAATAGCTTTATTAAGTTACCGATAGCTTTCATATGAATTATTGACATATTTTTTTTTGTAATAATAAATTACCTTAACTTAGAATAAATAAAATCCATTAATAATTAAAAATTAACTATATCATATAATTATTTTTTATTAACTCCAATGTACAATTGTCCCAATGCAAAAAGTTTCATTCATTTTTCATTTAAGTTCATCTAAGTACAAATGAATTTACATTTAAGGCATAAAAAATGCAATAAGTCTACCATCGTTTCTTTCTCCACTTAAATGTCAGCTAAGTCTCTAGCCGAGTATCCTATCGATGTTGTACCGATTGGTCCGAATCGAGTTGTGCAATATGTGTACCATCTCAATTCTCAGTCTTTATTTGTCATTCAAGGGGGAAGACTCATGACACGAATGTGAATTGTATTAAATATATCTAAGGTATAATATAATAAAAGATTATATCTTGATGGGACTTTAGCTATTTAAAGAACGGGAAATAATAGAATATGAACAAATCAAGAATATGTATTATGCATTACTCTCGAAAACAAATTAGAATTGGATTGAATTCGTTTTTAATATGACTTACAATCAATGAAACAATCAAAATTGTTAAATAATGATTAACAATACGCAAGAAGTTTAAATAACAAGTTTGCTACAATTCATGACAGATTTATAAGAACTCAAGGAATTAAAATATATAATACTCTCAAATTTCATAAACACAAGACTTGAGGTCTCAATGACAATAATTGCTTGTGACAACTTTACAGCTTATTAATTATCAAAATATGACTCATAAAAGTCTTTGAATACTACTTTAACCTAACAATTAACAAACCCTACTAAGGATAAACTTGGAATAAAATAATAATAATAATAATAATAATAATAATAATAATGCTAAATCTCAAGTTTCTTGATAATCGTTCTACAATTAAATGGCTTTTCACTCTATTAAGATGGGTCATTGTGCATTCAAATACCTCTTTATGCCATTGGGATGGCATAACTCCACATGCTATGATTAGTGCACCCATTTGCATCATTCAAACACTAGATTTATGGTGTTCAAATCCCTCTAACCTTAGGCTTGGATTTAGATCCCCATCAATACCCATTCCCTTAGAAAAGATTAAAGTCAAATTTTGAAGTGAAGTTGTCTTGCGAATCCCCTTAGACTAAAAACTAACTTACATAGAATATATGTATATGCGTACAAATTTTCTACTTACCTAGACGATTGAATCCCCATGCACTTGATTAATCAAAATTAGAGAACAACAACATTGGTTTCATATAGTTGTAGTATAATATCGTTGTGATTTCTAATCTTTATATATAGTGTCTCATCTCGTCATACTGTTTTAAGATAAAATTTTTGGTGCTGTTTATAGGGAGTTAGCCTTCATTCTTTGTGTCAACATAGACAGCCTTAGGAGTTGGAACTACTAAAGCATTCAAAACTATACTTACTCCAACAACGAAAAAGTTCACGTCTCCTTTTGCATTTTCAAGAGTCCTTAGTCTCATGCTCAATTAGGTCACTTGTTCCAATAAAATTTTCACACTTAATCCTATCCTTAATGGTTCCTCTAGGTCTCCACAATTCTATAATTTTCAATCTCATATGACTTTTTGGAAGCTATAATAAATTCATGCTTTGGTTTTTCTATCTCCCATTTTGCCATTGTCTACATTGTTTTCTTAGCCTTCAGATTGTTCTTATTTTATTTTTATTTATTTTTTGATTAGATAATACTACCTCTATTTGTTGCCTTTTCATTGTTTTACAATAACCTATGTGTGGTTAACTTGTTATGAGTTTTTCATGTCTTAGCCTTATCTTATATCTTATTATTAGTCCTTTAGTTTGATAAAGAAAAAAAAAGGATAAATGAAATAAAAAGAAGTCGTCACTTGTTAAGGGGAAGGATAGAAATATTACTTCTTTTTTCTTTGTATATATATATGCATATATAAATCCTTAAAACAAGGCACTTGAAACAAAAAAAAAAATCCCACGAATACTTTACATAACATCATGAGTTGAAGCGACACTATTAAAATGGCCTGAATCATGTATTGGAAACATGATTTCAATGGGGTTAAGGTTTTGACCACAACCTTTTTGCTCATTTACACCAAGAAACTTCAATTTTAATAAAAATACAAATCCTAGTTCACTCTCTTTAGTCTTTATAATCCAATCTATTTTGCACTCCCACTTTATTCATGTTCCTAATACCATTTCCACCTATTCACTTAATTGCTGGTAGCCATTTTTCTCTATTGATGTCGCTTCTCATGGAGATTGATCCACTTCTCTCTTTATTGTCAATTGCACTAAAGTAGGTAGATTTTCACTTTCCCCTCACTTTTTCATAGTTATTAGTATTGATCTTGCATGTATATAATATTATATTGTCAATTTACATATACATTAACTTTTTTGTCAAACTTTGTGATGATCTTTGTTATTATTTTTTCGTTGGAAATTAAGTATTTTTGTAGGTAGATGATTAAACTGACTCAATGACATTCCTTACTAAATGGTTGCTTTGTTATTGTAGGTAGAGATTAACATATCTAAGTAAATATTTTTTAGTAGCAACTCAAGTTTACATGGTTATAAAGAACTATTTGGCTAAGTGCTATTTTTGATTGCCTATTGTTAGGTAACAATACCAGATGTATATGGAAATATTGTTAAAAGGAGTTAGTGAGGTGTGCTATGGTAGTGATATGCTTTAATCTCACTTTCAAGATTAAAACAATGATAGAAGAAACAAGATAACAATCCTCAATCAATTAGGCTTGAACCTTAATGGATATGATCCCTAATTGACGTGAAATTGAGAGAAAGTAAGGATCCCAATTGCTTACCAGATGTAACACACTAGTAGAAATTAGGAAATTGACTTGGAATTGTTGATGTTACGCAAAAAAAAAAAAAAAAGCAAGTCCACTCACCACAATTCTAGATTGAATTGATAAGAGTATTTGCGTGAAAGAGAAACCCTCACACAAAAAATGGTAGCCAAAAGAAATGAATCCGAAAAATTCCTTTAATCCCCCTTTTTTACAAGTATTTATACATGTTCTAAATAAGAAAAAAATAACAAAAGAAAATGCTTCACAACCGGTTCTCCCACGTCAATGGAGTAAGTGTCAACCGGTTCTCCTACGTTTAGAACAATGTATGGCCGACTTCTTGATTTTTTTGTAGGTCCATGAATAACCCACAAACCAAGCATTAGTGTGTTTGTTCACCATCCTGTAATACCGATAAATGTGTTTGATGAAATGCAAAACAATTATATAAAGTAAACGAAGACACTAAACGAATATCTTTGGGCTTTAATCTTTCAGAATGTATCCTCATTGTCAAGTTCTGTAATCCTTTGGCTCTCGCTTTGGTTATGGGTCTTGTAAATGTATGATTCATATCATCTCCTTGGGTACATGGAAGATTTGTCCTCAAATCTGATAGGTCTTCATGAACATCATCTGACAAATATGGTGATACGTCTGCAATATTAAATATAGCAGAGATATCGTATCCTCTTGGCAGTTCAAACTTGTATGCATTGTTATTTATGTGCTTGATAACTTTCAAAGGTCCATCTGCTTTGGGTGAAAGCTTTTGTGACTTTTTGTGAGGAAACCTGTCTTTGCTAAGATTAATCCAGACTAGATCACTTAGATTATAAATTCTGGTTTTCCTATTTTTTGTTACCTTGAAGCTTCTGTTGTTCTTGAGTTTTTTGAAGATGTTCAGTCATCCTTTGGTGAACTTTTTGAATCTCCTTAGCTTATTTTACTCTACTCAAGCTTTCTTCCTTTATTGCCGGACTAGTTATGAAATTTAATGGAAGAGTAGGATTATAGCTATACACGACTTCAAAGGAAGACTTACTGGTTGAACTATGAGTTGACTTATTGTAAGCAAACTCAACAATAGGGAGATATAAGTCCCAATTAGTAAGATTCTTGCAAATTTTTGCTCTTAGTAAGGTATTAAGAGTACGATTAACAACCTATGTTTGGTCGTTTGCCTAAGGATGGTATGAGGTACTATACATGAGTTTAGTATTAAGTCTTCTCCATCGTGTCTTCCAAAAAAAAAGCTAAGAAACTTAGTGTCTCTATCAGACACAATGTTGTATGGAACACCATATAGTTTTACAATTTTTTACACAAAAAGGTTATCTATAAAAAGTGCGTCATCCATTTTGTGGCAAGGCACAAAATGTGACATTTTGCTGAAGCGATCAATAACAACCATAATGGAATCCTTTCCTCTCTGTGTCCTGGGCAGACCCGAAACAAAATCCATGCTAATATCATTCTAGGGTTAGGTAGGTATAGGCAAAGGCATATATTCACCTTAAACTCGTTTCTTTCCTTTTGCCCTCTTATAGACACCATACCTTTCTAATACTTTATGGACATCCTTCATCATACCCCTTCAGTGAAAATGCTCTTTCAACAAAGCCAGAGTCCTCTTTTCATCAAAATGACCAAATAATCCTCCAGCATGAGCTTCCCTCACCAACAATTCTCTAACAGACCCATAGGGTATACACAAATTTCCTACCTTATATAGAAAGCCATCAATCATATAATACCCATAAACTATCTTTCCTCCAGAACATCTCTCAACAATTACTTTAAAAATTCATCTTGCAAATATTGTTCCTTCATTAATTCAAACCCAAGCAGTTTCGATTGTAGAGAGGTGATAATTACATACTTGCGTGACAAGGCGTCAGCTACAACATTCGTGTTTCCCTTCTTGTACTTAATCACATATGAAAAAATCTCTAAAAACTCTACCCATTTGGCTTAGCGTTTTGACAGATTTTCCTGACCTTTGGAGTGTTTCAATGACTTATGATCTGTATAGATAATGAACTCTTTAGGAAGAAGATAATGTTTCCATGTCATCAATGCCCCTCACTAAGAAATAGAACTCCTTATCATATATTGCGTAGTTTAAAGGTGCACCACTCAATTTTTCACTAAAATAGGCAATTGGCTTCTTATCCTACATCAACATAGCACCAATCCCTACCCTTGAGGCATCACACTCCAATTAAAAAATTCCGTCAAAATCAGGTAAAACTAACACTGGAACACTAGTTATTGACAAATTGTTATAAAATGAAGTTAGTCCATGAAAACTTTTTACTTCAGCAACTAATTTTGGTGTTAGCCAATCCTTAATAGACCTCACTTTTTCCTCATCTACCTAACACCAGAATCAGATATAATAAATCTTAGAAATGTTATCTTAGTTTGATCGAAAGAACACTTCTTGAGATTAGCATATAATTGTTGCTCCCTTAGTACTGAAAACACGACCTGTAAATGCTTCACATGATTTTCCAGGTTTTTGCTGTAAATTAAAATGTTATCAAAATAAACAACAATAAATTTACTGAAAATTCCTTCATTACATGATTCATTAGCCTCATAAAAGTATTAAGGGCATTAGTCAAACCGAATGGCATGACCATCTACTCATATAATCTATGGCGTGTTTTAAAAGCGGTCTTCCACTAATCTCCTTCCTTCATTTGAATTTGGTGATATCCGCTTTTAAGATCCACTTTAGAGAATACTTGTGCACTATGTAGCTTATCCAACATATCATCAAGTCTAGGAATAAGATACCTGTATTTTATGGTGATTTTGTTGATAGCTCCGCTATCAATTCACATCCTCCATGTGCCATCCTTCTTAGGAGCAAGAAGAGCAGGAACAACACAAGGACCGATATTCTCTCTGATAAAACTTTGTTATACCAATTCATTTACCTGACGCTTCAATTCTTTAACCTCCCTAGGATTCATGCGATATGTAGGTTGATTTGGTAAAACTGATCTCGACTGAAAGTCAATGGCATGTTCAATACCTCTCAGAGGTGGCAATCCCTTAGGTAATCATTTGTAAAAAGATCTTTCTACTCATCCAATACCTGAGTTACCATAGGGGGTAACTGCTTACGCCCATCCATTTCTAATGTATACCTCATCTATAATAGATACACTAGCCTCTTATCTGCCATGCCCTCCTCCAGTTTATACTGCCTCACCAAAATTGTTGATAAATATGTATAGGAGTTTGAGACACTAATGATTAGATATGGGTCAGTTGAACCTCCTGAATAGACCTTACCACGATTTGTGTCTAGGTTGAAATATGAGATTGCATGTATTGTAGAGTTGCATAGGTATGACACCATTGATGAGGCCATTCAGTTAGCTATGAAAGTGGAGAGACAGAGACGATCTAATCAATTTCGAGCAGCGAGTAACAAGTCTAGAACCATTAATAAGCTGCATAGGTTAGATAGTTAGCAGGTTGAACAAAAGGGAATAGGGGGAATCGAGAAGACCATAGACTCAAATGCAACTATTATTGATAGAGAAAGGGAAATTTCTAGAAAGGGAAAAGCGGTTGTTGGGGTTGATATTCGACAAATAGTGCTGAGGTCATCAAGTGGAAAGATGCGTCAAATCCAATGCTTCAAATGTATGGGCTTTGAACATATGGCTACTCAGTGTCCCAATAAAAGGGGTGATGACTGCTATGGAGGTAGAAAATAAGGATGGTAAGGAAGAGATACTTGAGCCAATTGATTTGTTAATAGTGTTATAGAAGTATTATGATGATCTTGATGCGAAGACACATGAAGATAAGGGAAATGATAAATATCTGGCCATTAACGTGTTGCATAGGGTAATAACTACATCTCAGATGTTGAGGACGTACAGAGGGAAAACCTATTCCATACTCCTTATTGGGTTCAAGTTAATCTTTATGCTCTTTTTATTGATGATGGTAGTTGCATAAATATAGTAACTGTTGCAAAAGTAAATAGATTGCAACTAGTCACTAGTTCACATCCTAATCCCTATAAATTTGCATTGGTTGAGTGTACATGACAGTGTGTATATCACTCAGAAGGCTAAGGTTCTAATCAACATAGGGGAAAAATACCAGGATGAAATTGTTTGTGATGTTCTTCCTATGTGAGCATCACATATACTACTGGGTAGACCTTAGTTATTTGATAGGAGAGTGCTGTATGATGGGTTTAGAAACACCTATGTGTTTCAGAATGATGGTGAACGGGGGTTGTCTTGACTCCTAAGTCACCAATTAAGGTACACGAGTTCCAAGAATAGATCAATAAAACTACTGGGCAATCAAGACTTCAAGGCGGTAAGCACATGCAAACCAAGGTTTTCAATCCAGGAAAAGACCCATTAGATTTGAGGGCAAATCTTCCACAGGCCCGAGAAGATGATGGGAATCAAACCAATGTAACCACAAAATCCATTAACCGAGCAATGAGCTAGAGGACTATAGAACCTAGTAATTAAGAATCCTTCTTGAACAAATGGAACCAGAGACGTTTACATAGTGTCTTTATTTATTTTATATAATTGTTTTGCATTTCATTAGGTACATTTGTCGGTATTACAGGATGGCAAATAAACACATTAAGGCTTGGTTTGTGGGTTATTCACGAACCTACAAAAAATCAATAAGCCGACCATACATTGCTCCAAACATGGGAGAACTGGTTGACACTTGTTCCATTGACGTGGGAGGATCGGCTTGTGAAGCATTTTCTTTTGTCAAATTTTCCTTACGTAGAACAAGTATAAATACTTGTAAAAAAGGGGATTAAAGGGATTTTCGGATTTCATTTCTTTTGGCTGTCATTTTTTGTGTGAGGGTTTCTCTTTCACACAAATACTTTTATCAATTCAATCTAGAATTATGGTGAGTGAACTTGCTTTTTGTTGTGCGTAACATCAACAATTCCAAGTCAATTTTCTAATTTCTACTAGTGTGTTACATCTGGTAAGCAATTGGGATCCTTACTTTCTCTCAATTTCATGTCAATTAAAGATCATATCCATTAGGGTTCACAACACAAATGCTTCTAATCTAAAGTCAAAAGTGCATTCATAGTAATTTAATTCTGTCGAGTCTAATTTTTGAATTCCCCATTCCTAATCCGATCTAAACTAGACCCTAATGCTCATCTAATCTAGATCCTCGACTTGAGTTAGGAATTTCGTTTGATTTTTGGAGTCGCCACCCAACTGTTGTTGGGGAAAAAGTGAATTAAGACTAAAGGAGCGGATTAGTCTTAATTTGGACTACTAGTCGTCGTTATTTCCTCTTCTCGTTTTTGTGAGAAGAGAAAAAGGGAAAACTAGAGTTTCTAAGTCCGGGGGCTAACCTATTAAAAAACCCATACGGTTACCACCTGATCTCCTAAAATTGTTCATCTTTAGAAATGTGTTTCATTGTGTTTCTATTAATTTTTGTTATGTCTTTGAATTTATTTCAGAAAAAGGATTTTTCATTTATTTTATGGGTTGACCCGAATG
This sequence comes from Laguncularia racemosa, assembly GCA_037954665.1. Taxonomy (NCBI): domain Eukaryota; kingdom Viridiplantae; phylum Streptophyta; class Magnoliopsida; order Myrtales; family Combretaceae; genus Laguncularia; species Laguncularia racemosa. The sequence goes on along the minus strand of JBBMOL010003203.1, from coordinate 324 downwards.
GGTGCCTACGTACCTGTTACTCAGGATCAAACAAGCCGTAGTTCGCTTTTCTGAAAATCTTTAGTGCATGGGTGAATTTTAATTTTGAAATTTCTTTCGATTTATGTTCTTACCATTTTTGGGATTTTATAAACTCTAAGCCTAAGCTTGATTCATTTTGAAAATGATTTGTAGGGAAAACATCAATTTTGATTTATTTGGTGAAAATGATTTCTCTAAGTGCTAAAACTTATTTATTTATCTTTTTATGATTTTTTATGACTTTTATGATTTTTTTTTGTTATTTTTGTGATGTCTGAGAATTTTGGGGGATTTTGTGGTTTT
>JBBMOL010003202.1:0-17658 GCA_037954665.1 Laguncularia racemosa | reverse complement strand
AGAGAAAAGAAAAGAAAAGAAAAGCGTGATCAAGAGCAACAACTGAGACAAAAAAAAAATTCGGATAGAAAAATAGAGGAAAATTTACGAACCCTAGAGTTGTTTTGAATTCTATGGAAGGAAATTGGTGTAGTACGGGTTAGTTCCAAGAGAATTGAGAAGAGGAAATTGCCGAGTTGATATCATCGTTGTTTGTGAGAATACACGAGTGACTGTGTGATATCATCATTTGAGCGAAACACATAAAGGAGTGTATCGTGAGGTTTAATTATATATATATTTGTGTTAGTACTAATCTTTTCTACAGGAACTATGTCGAGGCAACATTCTCCGAAAGGTGAGAGGGGAAGGTTTGATGCCAGGTTAGTAATTGAGGCGTTGAGGGGAGAAATGAAGATGATGTTCCAAGAGGGAATGGAACATATTCATGAGACGATAGAGCAAAGATTAGAGCAATCCACAAACGTATTCCAAGGGCGTAAGAGAGAGTCATTCTAGGAGAGTACCGAGGGGTGGAGATGAAATGTCGGATGATGACTTTGATGAGCCTTCTGTTGGGAGTTATAGAGGTTATAGTGGTCGGAATAGAGGAACTAGGGATTGGGAAGATAGAGGAGATAGGAATAGAGAGGATGATCAATTAAGTAGCATAAAGATGAAGATTCCTCCTTTCCAAGGGAAGAATGATCCCAAGGCGTATTTAGAGTGGGAGAAGAAGGTAGAGATGGTGTTTGATTGTCACAACTATAGTGGGAGAAAGAAAGTAAAACTTGCTGCCATTGAGTTTTCGGATTATGCTATAGTGTGGTGGGATCAACTAATGTTGAATAGGAGAAGGAGTGGCGAGCCACCTATTGAGTCTTGGGAAGAGATGAAAAGAGTGATGAAGAAGTGGTTTGTGCCTGCATATTACTATCATGAATTGCACAACAAGTTGCAAACTCTGAGGCAGGGAAGCTGAAGTGTTGATGAGTATTTCAAGGAGATGGAAGTCACTATGATTAGGGCGAATGTAGAGGAGGATAGAGAGGCTAGAATGGCTAGGTTTCTTGCTGGGTTGAATAGAGAAATCCAAAATGTGGTTGAATTGCAGCATTATGTAGAATTGGAGGATATGGTTCACATGGCTATAAAGGTTGAGAACCAGCACAAGAGGAAAGGTAGTAGTAATGCACGGTTTCCACAAGGTAATGGTTCATCCACTTGGAAGACCAACCAATGGAAGAAAGAAGAAAAGCCTTTACCCACCAAACCAAAAGGGGAGCTGAGGCAAGCGGGTTCTACTCTTGGTAATTAAGGTAACCCTGAATCTTCTACTTCTAGAAATCATGACATTAGATGCTTTAAATTCCAAGGTAGAGGCCATATTGCTAGTCAATGTCCAAATAGGCGTGTGATGATTTTGCGTGATGATGGAGAGTATGAGATTGAGGGGGATAGTGAAGAAGATGATATGCCTCCATTAGAGGACGCTAGTGATGATGAGGAGCCTGCAATGGGAAGGCTAGTGGCAGTAGTGAAGCGAGCTTTGAATGTGCAGGTGAAGGAAGAAGAGGAGGTGCAAATAGAGAATATATTTCATACTAGATGTTATCTAAGCGATCACATTTGTAGTTTGATCATTGATGGAGGAAGTTGCACTAATGTAGTGAGTAATTTTATTGTTGAGAGGCTTGGGCTCAAAACTGTTAGACACCCCAGTCCATATAAATTGCAGTGGTTGAATGATAGTGGAGAGACTAAGGTGAGTAAGCAAGCATTGATTGGTTTTCGCATTTGTAGGTATGAGGATGAGGTGTTATGCAATGTGGTGCCAATGCAAGCATGTCATGTGTTGTTGGGGAGGCCATGGCAATTTGATAGGAAGGTTGTTCATGATGGCATTTCTAACAAGTATACGCTTGTTCACCAAGGGAAAAGCTTTAATCTTAAACCGTTAACACCCAAACAAGTGTATGAGGACCAGTTGCAGCTACAACAGTCTTTTGCAAAACATAAGGTGAGTGAAAAGCAGAGGGAGAGTGAGAGAGCAAAAGACAATGAGAAAGAAAAGGAATATAAAAGTCAAGATCAAAAGGAAAAAGAGAGGAAGGCTGGAAAGAGTGTGAGAGGCCAAGTTGAAGGGGGATCAACTTTGGTGGTGAGTGAAAAGGAGAGGGCAGCCTTGCAAAAGGAGAGTTGTGTGGCAAGAGCGAGTGTAGTAAGGAGAGCGTTAGTGATGAGGCAACCTATGTTGTTGCTGGTTTTTATGGAAACATGTTTGACTACTAACGAATTATCTAATGCTTTACCTAATGTGGTTATGTCTCCTGTGCAGGATTTTGAAAATGTCTTTCCGAAGGAACTCCAAAGGCAGGTAGATGAGTTAATGGAGAAGGGATACGTGAGAGAAGGCATGAGTCCATGTGTAGTGCCTATGATTTTGGTGCTTGAGAAGGATGGGACATGGAGAATGTGTGTTGACTGCCGCACCATCAACAACCTTATGGTAAAGTATCGTCATCCCATTCCTTGTTTAGATGACTTCTTAGATTGGTTATATGAGTATAGTGTCATTCCCCGTGAGCCATGGATAAACATTTCCATAGATTTTGTGTTAGGATTATCTAAGCCTAGGGATGGTCGAGATTCTAATTTTGTGGTTGTGGATAGGATTTTTAAAATGGTTCATTTCATTCCTTGTCATAAAACTGATGATGCTATACACATTGTTGATTTGTTCTTTAGAAAGGTAGTGCGTCCGCATGGTATACCTAGAAGCATTGTTAGTGATCGAGATGAGAAATTTTTGTGTCATTTTTGGAGAGTATTGTGGGAAAAGTTGGGAACTAAACGGATGTTTTCAACTATCTATCACCCACAAATTGATGGGCAAATTGATGTGGTTAACAGGACTTTAATTCAATTGTTAGGGGCAATCATAGAGAAGAACATTAGGACTTGGAAGGATTGTTTACCATTTGTGGAGTTTGCATATAATAGGGTTGTATATAGCACTACTCATTATTCACCATTTGAGATTGTGTATGGTTTTAACCCACTGACTCCTAATTATTTATTGCCATTGCCACCTAACAAGTTTGTGAGTTTTGATGCTGATTCTAAGGTAGATTTCGTGAGAAAGCGACATGCACAGGTAAAGAGTAGGATTGAAAAACAAAATGCCAGGGTCGCTTCAAGGGTGAACAAGGGCAGGAGACCCAAGATTTTTCAGCCTGGAGATTGGGTTTGGGTGCATTTTCGCAAGGAGAGGTTTCCATTGCAGAGGAGATCCAAGTTGAACCCTCGGGGAGACGGTCCATTTCTGATGCTTGAGAAAATCAATGATAATGCCTACAAGAAAAATTTACCAGGTGAGTATCCAGTAAGTGTCACATTTTATGTTACTGATCTGAGTCCATTTGATGCAGGCAATGATTTGAGGACAAATCCTTTTCAAGAGGAGGGGAATGATGAGATCCATGATGAGAGCCAAGCCAGAAGAAGAAATGTGGATCCTCTTGAAGTGCCGCCTGGACCGATCACAAGAAGTCGAGCAAAACGACTTAAGGAAGCACTTAATGGGTTGATAAAGGTTGTCCATGAAGCCGTAAAGGATTGCAGCAATCATGAAGTTGGAACGGATTGGAACAACCATAGGAAGACCCTTGCTTTTATACAAGTCACACTGGACACGGGTTGAAGAGGGCGTGTATGTTCAAGGCACGGCCGTGTAGGAATTCCAAGATTGTACAGAATCATACATGGCTAGATACACGGCTAAAAGGCACGGCCGTGTATGGAGACAAGCAAATCCACAGAAAGATACACGACCAAAAGTACACGGTCGTGTATGTGACTGGAATGTGCACAGAAAAGTATACGGCCAAAGTACACGGTCGTGTATACGGCCATGTATCCCCTGCCGGCCAGCTTTTTTCTGTTTTGTGTTTTTACGCAACTTATCTAAGCTATGTCATTTTAGACTTGTTTTTCACGAATTGTAACCCTAGTATAAATGCTCCTACGGTTTAGAACAACTAAGAATATACATCTTTGAACATTAAACACTTTTGAGAGGCACCTCTCTTGGTTCTTCAAGAACTAAATCAAACTTATCGGATTAATTTCTGTGGCATTCATTCCGACTTATCAATCGGTCTTTCATCTCAATTGTGGCGTCTTCATTTTAGACCGAGGTTCTTGTCTCGCTTATAGACAACGGGTCGCGGTTTCCACTTTAGGTGTTTGGGCGTCTTAGGCAACGAATTCCGAACGTATTGGTATTGGGTTTCGTCACGGGTTGGCGTAGTTCGTATCAATCTTCTATTTAGGGCTTTGTTCTATCCCACAGTCTTCTACTGGTGCACCCTCCACTGTTAATATATTTTCATCGGGGAATTGGGCTTGTGATTCTTGGGGATTTCCCTCAACTAGGTGTTATACCAACTGATCAGCTAAAGATTGCCTTTTTATTAAATTTTGATTTATGTGTGTGATATCAAATTCTGATAAGAGCATTTGCCATTTGGAGATTCTCCCTAACAAAACGGGCTTCTCTGCCAAGTACTTCAGAGGATCATGTCTTGTTAGCAACTCAATGTAATAGTAAAGGGTATGTTGCCTTAATCGGTGCATGACCTAAATCAAAGCACAACAAGTCCTCTCTATTTTCGAATACCTCTACTCCCCGTCTGTGAATTTCTTGCTTAGATAATATATGGAACGTTCTCTCCCCTCTTCATCTTTCTGTCCCAACACGTACTCCATGGATTGGAGTATCATAAGGTATAAGAATAAGGGTTTCCCTTGTTTTGGAATTATCAAGACTGGAGGATTTGTGAGATAGTCTTTGATCGTTCTGAATGCTTCTTCGCATTTGTCATCCTATTCTACCGTGGCATTCTTTTTTAGCAGACAGAATAGTGGATGGCATTTGTCTGTGAGTTGTGAGATGAAATGAGCTATATAATTCAACCTTCCCAGCAAACCTCTCACCTCTTTGATAGTACGTGGAGAGGGCAATTTCAATATGGCCTTTACTTTCTCAGGATCGATTTTAATGCCTTCTCGGCTTATGACAAACCCTAACAAGTTGCCTATTGTGACCCCAAAAGTGCACTTTTCTGGATTTAACTTAAGCTGAAACTTTCTCAATCGCTTAAACAATTTCCTCAGAATAACTGCATGGCTTTCTTCTTCCTTAGACTTGTCTATCATATCGTCGACGTATACTTTGACTTCTCGATGCATCATGTCATGAAGTATCATGACCATGGCTCTCTAATACGTTACCCCGGCGTTTTTCAAACCAGAGGGCATGACTTTGTAATAGAAAGTTCCCCATGTTGTGATGAAGGTCATCTTAGTTTTATCTTCGTCAACCATTTTTATCTGATTATACCCTGAGAAACCGTCCATAAATGAGAAGAGATGGTTTCCTGCGGTGTTGTCTACCAGGAAATCGATGTGAGGTAGAGGGAAATTGTCTTTTGGCGTAGCTTGGTTTAAATCTCGGAAGTCTACACATACATGTACTTTCCCATTCTTTTTTAGAATGAGGACTATATTCGCTACCCATTCCGGATAGTCAGACACCTCAATGAATCCCACTTCTAGTAGTTTTTTTTTTTTTTATTTTCTCTTTAATCTTTAGTAAGATGTTAGGCCTAAATCTTCTCAATTTCTATTTTTTAGGTTTGACATCTTCCCTCGTGAGAAGCTTGTGAACTACTATCGACAGGTCTAGTCTTGGCATGTTACCGTATGACCAGGCGAATACGTCTGCATATTTAGTTAACAGCTCGACTATCTCGCGCTTTTGCTCGACACTCAAATTGGCCCCAATCTTGAGGTTTTTAGGTTTCTCAATGCTTCCTAGATTTACTGTCTCAATCGGCTTGTCAATTGAAATCCCACTTTGTTCATGTTTTTGCCAATTTTCTCGTATTATTTTGTTGTCAAGGACATCGCCTCCAACAGATGACCCAACGGTGTTGGAAACGATATCGGTGTTTTCATTACTTACTTGCGCGAAATGTCCTTGACGTTCGACGATAAGGAATCTGTAGGTAAAGTGAAACAAGAGTACGTATGTATAAGCAAAAAAGGAATGAATTGTAATTTATTGAATTTGAAAAAAATAACCACAATAGAAATTTGTTTAATAATTGTTCCCTATCCTTAAACTGACCTAGCACTATCAATAGGACAACAGAACCAATTGTTAAGAGCTAGATGCTACTCGGATGTATGAGAGGTCGGGCCTTCGTCAGTTTCGTTTATCCTTAGCTCTTGAATGGTAGTTGCTTGCTTGAATGATTGCTAGAGGGGTGGAAAACGCATCTGAGTATCGCTTGGCTTCTCTTTCTTTCTGCCTCTGATACCTCTTGCTTGTGCCTTTTCCTGGGAGGTAGGAACATACCCTAACCCAAACGTCCCTTGCTGTCCTTCCTTGAATTGATGGCCCTACTTGTTAGTTACCACATTCACCTCGTTGAATATTTGGAGACTAAAGTCTTTAGAACTGATGTACTCAAAACCAAGTCCAAGCACAATCAAATGAATCAAATAAACAAACTCCAACTCAAAAAATAAAACCGGTTCAATTAGATGAAAATTGTGTGAACCCTATTGGAATTTGGTGTGATTCAAAGGTCCAATGATGCAATCAACAACCAATAATGATCAACTTCACTAAATAACAATAGAATTCAAGTGAAATCCACGTGAATCAAACCAAAAAGGATGGATAAAAACCGTGATATCAACTCCCCCTTCAATTCCAATGCACGCCAACAATAAAATGATATTGATTTCAAGTACTAAAAGAACAGTCAATCTTAAACAAGATAATTGTTCACAAATTGCATTCACAAATATGTTCAAGAAACTCTAAATCAACCCTAGATATGACTCACTAGAGATGAAATGAAAAACAACAAAGAAAGAAATCGATATGACTCACAATTTTCCCTTGTTGCACTAGCCACAATTCCAATTCTTGGGTTGAAATTGATAAGAGAATTAGAACTAGAATGAGCCCTAATTCCCACACGTTAAGTGCTAGTGTTTAATCTACAAAATGGCCTCCTCAAACCCTTGCTACTCCTAGTTAGAAAATGATCAAAATTACAAGTTTGCCACTTTGAAGGTGGCTAGTCCTAAACGAAAATTACAATAAAATGAAAGTGTCCCAAAAGAAAACACAACCTAAAATAGTTCATAAAAACAATTAAAAAGTACAAAATATCATAAGTCTTCATAAACCAATGCCTTGGAATCGAAACAATCACAGCGGGTCTTTGATTGTCAATCTGAAAATGTCCTGTGTCCATCAACTACTGTAGGACATATTGGTATCCCATGGAGAATTATTATTGTACCTGTAAGATTATTTCTCAAATATTTATTAGAATAAAAGATATAAAGTAAAATATGAGTGATTTGGATCATCATCAAAATCCAAATCGAGTTCTGAAAGTGTCGATGGTGCTAGAAATTTTCCCATCAAGAACCATCTTCCCCGATATAGGGTATGGCGGTTTCTTTATAGATGGCATAGTCTTGCTCTCCCAACATGGTGATGATCTATCCATTTGCTATGAACTTGACCTTCTGATGTAGACTTGATGGTATGGCTCTAACAATGTGTATCCACGGCCTTCCCAATAGTAGATTGAAAGACCTTGGAATGTCAAGGACTTGGAAGGAGATGTGGAATATCTGTGGACCAATCTCCATTAGTAAGTTGATTTCCCCCACTATTTCTCTCTTTGACCCATCGAAGGCCCTAACCACTGTTGAACTTGGCTTGATGTTGCTTAGATTGACTCCCAGCAGGTCAAGGGTGGCCAAAGGGCATATGTTGAGAGAAGATCCATTGTCAATGAGTACTTTGGAGATGATTATATCATTGCATTTCACCAATATGAACAGTGGTTTCATATGTTGGTCTTCGTCTTCCCCCAACTCTTCGAGAGAGAAAGATATCTAATCCATGGTGAAGATTGAATCTGCCACATGGCTCAATTTCTCTATTATGATGCCCTCTAGTACCTTGATCTGTTTGAGCACTTTGAAGAGTGCTTCCCTGTGAGGCTTAGACGTTGTGAGGAGGCCCATAAGTGATATCTGGGCTAGAACCTTGTTCAGTTGTTCCATGATTTTATATTCGCTTGCCTTGACCATCTTTGTAAATGCAGAGAGCCTCTCTTCTTCCTCTTTCCTAACCTCAGTGTCGGGCTCTTCGGTTGAGATCATGTATTTCGGGTCATAAATTCTCCCAGAACGGGTGATTCCTCCTATGATAAGGGGTCTTTCTTGATCGAGAGCCCGATAGTCAAATGGTGCCGCTTTATACCTCTCTGAAGGTATTGGGACATTGAATATATATCTATTCTTTGGAATCTACACCTTAGTAGATTGTCCCTCATAGCACTTTATGACTATCGATTTTTGGTCCGATTTAATCATGTTCACGGACTTCTCCCTTTCCTTTGGCAGGTCGTCTTCTTTCTCAAACTTGGGCCCCCATCCGCTAGGTGGCCCATACTCGATTGGGGTGAAAGAGTAATTTACCAGATACTCAAATCTCCCATGTGATTCACCTAAGGTACCGACTGTTGGGTCTCCAGCTAACTATCTCTTTTTAATATGTGATTTAAGGGTTTCATCCGGGACTTAGCGTAGGTGACTTTCTTGCTGCATTGTTACTTTTTGCTGTTTTGGGGACTCTTTAGAGTCTAGCTCTTCGGATGTGATCATATTGACAGTGGGCTTATGGTTGGACAGCAGATTAGTGTTAACATTGGGTGCTGGTGTATTAATAAAGTCCAATTGCACTATTCCGGTATCATAGATCCGAATCTTGTTTCGAAGCCTCCAGCATCTATCTGTAGAATGTGATGAGATCCATGATGAGAGCCAAGCCGGAAGAAGAAATGTGGATCCTCTTGAAGTGCCGCCTGGACCGATCACAAGAAATCAAACGAAACGATTTAAGGAAGCACTTAACGGGTTGATAAAGGTTGTCCACGAAGCTGGAAAGGATTGGAGCAATCATGAAGTTGGAACGGATTGGAACAACCATGGGAAGACCCTTGCTTTTATACAAGTCACACCGGACACGGGTTGAAGAGGGCGTGTACTTTCAAGGCACGGCCGTGTAGGAATATCAAGATTGCACATAATCATATACGGCCAGATACACGGCTAAAAGGCACGGCCGTGTAAGGAGACAAGAATTGGCACAGAATCATACACGGCCAAAGTACACGGCCGTGTATCCCCTGCCGGCCAGCTTGTTCTATTTCGTGTTTTTACGCAACTTATCTAAGCTACGTCATTTTGGACTTGTTTTTCACGAATTGTAACCCTAGTATAAAAGCTCCTAGGGTTTAGAACAACAAGAATATACATCTTTGAACATTAAACACTTTTAAGAGGCACCTCTCTTGGTTCTTCAAGAACTAAATCGAACTTATCGGATTAATTTCCGTGGCGTTCATCCCGACTTATCAATCGGTCTTTCATCCCGATTGTGGCGTCTTCATTTTTATACCAAGGTTCTTGTCTCGCTTATAGACAACGGGTCGCGGTTTCCACTTTAGGTGTTTGGGCGTCTTAGGCAACGAATTTCCGAACGTATTGGTATTGGGTATTGTCACGGGTTGGCGTGGTTTGTATCAGTTTGGTATCAGAGCTTAGGTTTGTCAAAACATCAAGTTCGGTTGAGGAAGGTAATATCAAAAACCCTAACTCCAATCGTTCATATCAATTATCGTATTCAATTTCGTAGTATTGATTGTCTTTTGATAGTGTAATATCGACTAGGCGATTGTTAAAAAAAGAAAAAGAGTAAAAATCACGACAAAAAAAAAAAGAAGAGAAAAGAAAAGAAAAGAAAAACATGATCAAGAGCAACAACCAAGACAAAAAAAAAATCGGATAGAAAAATAGAGGAAAATTTACGAACCCTAAAGTTGTTTTGAATTCTATGGAAGGAAATTGGTGTAGTTCGGGTTAGTTCCAAGAGAATTGAGAAGAGGAAATTGGCGAGTTGATATCATCATTATTTGTGAGAATACACGAGTGACTGTGTGATATCATCATTTGAGCGAAACACTTAAGGGAGTGTATCGTGAGGTTTAATTATATATATATTTGTGTTAGTACTAATCTTTTCTGCAGGGACTATGTCGAGACAACATTCTCCTGAAGGTGAGAGGGGAAGGTTTGATGCTAGGTTAGTAATTGAGACGTTGAGGGGAGAAATGAAGAGGATGTTCCAAGAAGGAATGGAACAAATTCATGAGACGGTACAGCAAAGACTAGAGCAATCAACAAACGTATTCCAAGGGCGTAAGAGGGAGAGTCGTTCTAGGAGAGTACCGAGGGGTGGAGATGAAATGTCGGATGATGACTTTAATGAGCCTTCTATTGGGAGTTATAGAGGTTATAGTGGTCGGAATAGAGGAACTAGAGATTGGGAAGATAGAGGAGATAGGAATAGAGAGGATGATCAATTGAGTAGCATAAAGATGAAGATTCCTCCTTTCCAAGGGAAGAATGATCCCGAGGCGTACGTAGAGTGGGAGAAAAAGGTGGAGATGGTGTTTGATTGTCACAACTATAGTGGGAGAAAGAAAGTAAAACTTGCTGCCATTGAGTTTTCGGATTATGCTATAGTGTGGTAGGATCAACTAATGTTGAATAGGAGAAGGAGTGGCGAGCCACCTATTGAGTCTTGGGAAGAGATGAATAGAGTGATGAAGAAGCGGTTTGTGCCTGCGTATTACTATCATGAATTGCACAACAAGTTGCAAACTCTGAGGCAGGGAAGCTGAAGTGTTGATGAGTATTTCAAGGAGATGGAAGTCACTATGATTAGGGCGAATGTAGAGGAGGATAGAGAGGCTAGAATGGCTAGGTTTCTTGCTGGGTTGAATAGAGAAATCCAAAATGTGGTTGAATTGCAGCATTATGTAGAATTGGAGGATATGGTTCACATGGCTATAAAGGTTGAGAACCAGCACAAGAGGAAAGGTAGTAGTAATGCACGGTTTCCACAAGGTAATGGTTCATCCACTTGGAAGACCAACCAATGGAAGAAAGAAGAAAAGCCTTTACCCACCAAACCAAAAGGGGAGCTGAGGCAAGCGGGTTCTACTCTTGGTAATTAAGGTAACCCTGAATCTTCTACTTCTAGAAATCGTGACATTAGATGCTTTAAATTCCAAGGTAGAGGCCATATTGCTAGTCAATGTCCAAATAGGCGTGTGATGATTTTGCGTGATGATGGAGAGTATGAGATTGAGGGGGATAGTGAAGAAGATAATATGCCTCCATTAGAAGACGCTAGTGATGATGAGGAGCCTGCAATGGGAAGGCTAGTGGCAGTAGTGAAGCGAGCTTTGAATGTGCAGGTTAAGGAAGAAGAGGAGGTGCAAATAGAGAATATATTTCATACTAGATGTTATCTAAGCGATCACATTTGTAGTTTGATCATTGATGGAGGAAGTTGCACTAATGTAGTGAGTAATTTTATTGTTGAGAGGCTTGGGCTCAAAACTGTTAGACACCCCAGTCCATATAAATTGCAGTGGTTGAATGATAGTGGAGAGACTAAGGTGAGTAAGCAAGCATTGATTGGTTTTCGCATTGGAAGGTATGAGGATGAGGTGTTATGTGATGTAGTGCCAATGCAAGCATGTCATGTGTTGTTGGGGAGGCCATGGCAATTTGATAGGAAGGTTGTTCATGATGGCTTTTCTAATAAGTATACGCTTGTTCACCAAGGGAAAAGCTTTAATCTTAAACCGTTAACACCCAAACAAGTGTATGAGGACCAGTTGCAGCTACAACAGTCTTTTGCAAAACATAAGGTGAGTGAAAAGCAGAGTGAGAGTGAGAGAGCAAAAGACAATGAGAAGAAAAAGGAATATAAGAGTCAAGATCAAAAGGAAAAGGAGAGGAAGGCTGGAAAGAGTGTGAGAGACCAAGTTGAAGGGGGATCAACTTTAGTGGTGAGTGAAAAGAAGAGGGCAGCCTTGCAAAAGGAGAGTTGTGTGGCAAGAGTGAGTGTAGTAAGGAGAGGGTTAGTGATGAGGCAACTTATGTTGTTTCTGGTTTTTAAAGAAACATGTTTGACTACTAACGAATTATCTAATGCTTTGTCTAGTGTGGTTGTGTCTCTTGTGCAGGATTTTGAAAATGTCTTTCCGAAGGAACTCCAAAGGCAGGTAGATGAGTTAATGGAGAAGGGATACGTGAGAGAAGTCATGAGTCCATGTGTAGTGCCTGTGATTTTGGTGCCTAAGAAGGATGGGACATGGAGAATGTATGTTGACTACCGCGCCATCAACAACCTTACGGTAAAGTATCGTCTTCCCATTCCTTGTTTAGATGACTTCTTAGATTGGTTATATAAGTATAGTGTCATTTCTCGTGAGCCATGGATAAACATTTCCATAGATTTTGTGTTAGGATTATCTAAGCCTAAGCATGGTCGAGATTCTAATTTTGTGGTTGTGGATAGGATTTTTAAAACGGTTCATTTCATTCCTTGTCATAAAATTGATGATGCTATACACATTGTTGATTTGTTCTTTAGAAAGGTAGTGCGTCCACATGGTATACCTAGAAGCATTGTTAGTGATCGAGATGAGAAATTTTTGATTCATTTTTGGAGAGTATTGTGGGAAAAGTTAGGAACTAAATGGATGTTTTCAACTATCTGTCACCCACAAATTGATGGGCAAATTGATGTGGTTAACAGGACTTTAATTCAATTATTAGGGGCAATCATAGAGAAGAACATTTGGACTTGGAAGGATTGTCTACCATTTGTGGAGTTTACATGTAATTGGGCTCTAAATAGCATTATTCAGTGTTCACCATTTGAGATTGTGTTTGGTTTTAACCCACTGAATCCTAATTTTTTATTGCCATTGCAACTTAACAAGTCTGTGAGTTTTGACGCTGATTCTAAAGCAGATTTCGTGAGAAAGCTACATGCACAGTTAAAGATTAGGATTGTAAAACAAAATGCTAGGATCGCTTCAAAGGTGAACAAGGACAGGAGACCCAAGATTTTTCAGCCTGGAGATTGGGTTTGGGTGCATTTTCGCAAGGAGAGTTTTCCATTGCAGAGGAGATCCAAGTTGAACCCTAGTGGAGACGGTCCATTTCCGATGCTTGAGCAAATCAATGATAATGCCTACAAGAAAAATTTACCAGGTGAGTATCCAGTAAGTGTCACATTTTATGTTACTGATCTGAGTCCATTTGATGCAGGAAATGATTTGAGGAAAAATCCTTTTCAAGAGGAGGGGAATGATGAGATCCATGATGAGAGCCAAGCGGGAAGAAGAAATGTAGATCCTCTTGAAGTGCCGCCTGGACCGATCACAAGAAATCAAACAAAACGATTCATGGAAGCACTTAACGGGTTGATAAAGGTTGTCCATGAAGCCAGAAAGGATTAGAGCAATCATGAAGTTGGAACGGATTGGAACAACCATGGGAAGACCCTTGCTTTTATACAAGTCACACCGGACACGGGTTGAAGAGGCGTGTACTTTGAAGGCACGGCCGTGTAGGAATATCAAGATTGCACAGAATCATACATAGCCAGACACACGGCTAAAAGGCACGGCCGTGTAAGGAGACAAGAATTGGCACAGAATCATACACGGCCAAAGTACACGGCTGTGTATCCCTTGCCGGCCAACTTGTTCTGTTTCGTGTTTTTACGCAACTTATCTAAGCTACGTCGTTTTGAATTGTTTTTCACGAATTGTAACCCTAGTATAAGAGCTCCTAAGGTTTGGAACAACAAGAATATACATCTTTGAACATGAAACACTTTTGAGAGGCACCTCTCTTGGTTCTTCAAGAACTAAATCGAACTTATCAGATTAATTTCCGTGGCGTTCATCCCGACTTATCAATCGGTCTTTCATCCCGATTGTGGCGTCTTCATTTTTATACCAAGGTTCTTGTCTCGCTTATAGACAACGGGTCGCGGTTTCCACTTTAGGTGTTTGGGCGTCTTAGGCAACGAATTTCTGAACGTATTGATATTGGGTTTCGTCACGGGTTGGCGTAGTTCGTATCAGAATGCCCCTCTTAGCCCATATGATAATCACATTTGATGCTTGAGTCAAAATTTCTAGGCTTGTATCGGTCACTTGGGATCTCGAAGCTAATCAAGTTATCCACTCATAGCCGAGCGAAGACCTGGCTGAGCAGGATCGGGATCGGAGTGAATTGTCTTAAGACCCTGGTGGCTTGGGTGTGATTCATCGGCGACTGTTGGATTGGGGCATTCGCAGTTTGAAATTTCACGCAGGTCCCAACCTTGTCCACTCTGCCGGAGTTAACTGTGTTGACGATGGACTCTTTAGCTTTGTTACTCCTTAGGGGCCTCTGCGATGATGCGATTCTGGGAGGGTCCACTGTCTGGAGTCTCCCTAATGTGATGGCATTCTCAATTCGGCACCCTGCTGCCACTACTTTTGCAAAGCTAGATAACGTCTAGCCCACCAGATTTGAGAAGTAAGTCTTATCCAGAGTGTTGACAAAGATGAATGTCAACTCCTTTTCAGAAATTGGGGTCGTTACCCTAGCAGCTTGAGCTCTCCAGCGCTAGACAGATTCCTTAAAAGACTTAGTGTGTTTCTTTCGGAGACTTCCTAAGTCCATTACCGAAGGGGCAACCTCAATGTTGAATTTGTATTGATCGAAGAATGCTCGAGCGATTCTTTCCCAGGTACTGACTTGGTTGAAGTCTAAGTGTGCATACCAGACAAGGGTAGGGCTTATAAGGCTGTCTTGGAAGGTCTGGATCATGAGCTGGTCATATTGGGCATACTTGCTCATCTTCTATACATACAGCCTTGCATGCATCTTGGGGCATCCAATGCCATCATATTTTTCAAATTCTGGGGTCTTGAACTTCTCTAGGTACACTTCCTCCCCGTACACTGGTATGCTAGTGATCCATGCCTGCTCAAAACCATCAGGCCCCTCTATTGTTTTCATCTTATCAACCAGCTATTGAAAAAGTTTTCTTTCCATCTCCTTTTGCTTGTCCTCTATCTCCCTCTTTATGTTATTCGAGGTTGACTCTCGATTCATACTCGAATGCTAGGTTGAGGTGGGAATTGATCTCTTCATATTCTAGAGGCTGACCCTCTACTACTTTCCCTTTTCTGGCCCTTGAGTGTTCTTCTTGAGTTGGTTAGGCAGTGTGAAGGAGGCCAATACTCTCAGTTAGGAGGTGGACTTGTGCAGCCAATTGCTGAACTGTTTGTTCCAGGGATACGCTCCTAGGATCTGAGGTGGTATCACCACTGGTGTTGTTGCGGTTGTCGTTGTTGTTGCCACTGTTTTCCATTTTGGTCTTTGAGTGGATGCGGAGTGGGCAGGAGGGTTCGATTGTTTGGGAGCTATCTTTGATACCTGGGTGCACATTTTTCTTAGTTTAATGCATGCATATAAATATGATGCATGTATCACACAGATGCTAGAATAAAGGGGCCAACAATTGATTAATGATATAATACTGAAATTTTATTTTTATTAATGTTGAAAACTCGGAGTTCGATACTTGAAACATGAAAAAGTAAAAGTACAATGCTGATCTATTTCCTAATCCTCTTCTTCTTCTGTTGCATAGGCATCGGTTTTCCGCTGATGATAGCTTTCAACTCTTTAACTTTAGCTTGGGTCTTCTCTAGCTAAGCTTCCAAGGCTTTGTTCCTTTGATCAGACTCTTTAAATCTACCCTTCCAGATATCCTTTTTGTAGTCTGCGGCTTCAAAGTATACCTCCATCCGGGCCCTGACTTGTTCCAAATAGGTTCTCACTCTAAGTCTACCTTGCCTGGCTTAGGTTGGGTGATATCTGGGACTCGGTATGCCCTTTCTCCTATTTGATATAGCTAGTAGATCACGAAATCCCCGGTAGCTTGATGTTTGCCCACTTCGTCATCCAAGTCTCCGAGGTCTACGTTGGGGCTCCTGATTCGAGCTTCTCATAGGGCTTTGACCTCTGCCAGCTTGGTAAACTTCTCCGCTACCAGCAGACATAGGTCTTGGTATTCGAACGTGATTGCTGCTAGTGATGGTTGATAAACTATGTCTTGGATGGTATCGAATTGATGGACCACCAAGTTTAGATGATAACCTATACATCCGCTAATACCAATTAGAGGAATGACCTGAAGGTTTCTACAGGTTAGGATGATTTTATTACAGCAACTCCATTTAGCTGTCCATGGGATGTCGTCGGCACTAAAACTCTTGAGCACTTTCACCCAACTGTGGCTAGGAAGGTCGTCGGGTAGCTTTATCTTTTCTATGCAGGAGTCCACAAGGTCTACTTGTTGGGCTAAAGATTTTCGGACTAGGTTCAACCTAAAACATTTGAGGTGGCTCACAAACCAGATCAAGATGAGGTTAATAATTGAGCAGAGGATCCTGTGGCCCTTCCTCTTGACAAAGTTCAAGTTCCGGATCTGTTCAGCTAGTAGAGCCAGGATATAAGATTTCCCCTCCAAGAATTGGGCCACCAGCTCTGCGACTTGGTAGTGGATGTAAAAGATCCCGGTAGGGAAAAGTATGGTGGCGAAAGCTGTCAGGATGAAAGCATTCACCCTCCTCTGTTTGTAGCTCTTAGGGTCCCCACATAACATGTCTTTCCTATTCCCATCATCTTCCCGAGCTATGAACCAAGCTTCTAACTCATCCATTCGTATACAATATCCGTTGCAGTTTGCTAAGGCCTTGTTAATTGCTGTCTTACAGATACCCAGAAGTCTACTAAAAATACCAGCTGGCCCAGCCTCAAGATTTGGCACATACACTTTGCTGGTTAGTGATGGGGCTTGCAGAAGTTGGGTGTATTCTTCCAGAGTGGGAGTGATCTCATGTGGCCCAATGAAGAAAGCTGCGGGCTCTACTTCCCATATATGGAGGATAGCCCGTATCAGATGTAAGTTCATTCCCATCTTCATCAGTGAAAGGATGGGCCCTATCTTCTGTTGGATAGAGGCCTGCTCTTCGGGGTTGTACAGAGTAAATCAATGGTCCAGTACCAACTTTGGATCCACAGGTTTACAGACTCATATCTCTTTGTGGAGGATGCGGTCGACTATAGAACTAGCCATCTATTACAATAGAAGTCTCCAATTACAAAAACTTTTTACAAAGTATAAATGATGTTATTATAGGGAAATGTATCTGAACTCTAGGAATGGAACAAAAGCATTACATCATTAATCAATTGCCAGCCCATGACTTCATGTATGCAAATAGGTGGGTTCTACCAGGTCCCCAAGCTCTATGGCCTCCCGCATTCTCGAAGAAATAGATCTCGAGCCATATCAAAGCATTGGGTGGGTAGCCTAATCAGTCCCGAACGGTGATCATATCACTTCGCCCGAAACCTACACAATGGTGCCCGGTCTTAGGGTCCCAAGACGGCCCGGGTTTGATCGTATCTAATCACACGATTACATGCATGTAGACTCAACGGTAGAAATAATACATAAACCCCATATTTCATTAAATCCCTGAAAGGTTAGCATCAGTAGTATAACAATCAAGAGACATTTTTGGAAATGGTGATTTTAGAAGATTCAGATGGCTAGCCTATTGGAGATATTCCCTATGG
>JBBMOL010003201.1:0-17677 GCA_037954665.1 Laguncularia racemosa | reverse complement strand
CGAACTCGGGCCCTCGGAACCCATTGATGGTTCCCTTGAAACCTTGCCTCTTGAACACCGTCAAGAACACGACCGCTATCATCGCCTTGATGAGTTGACATCTTCACAGGAAATAGCCTCGCTCTGATACCAACTGATGCAGCGCGGAAAGCGAAAAGAAACAATCCGAATATGGATTGGTTTCACACAACAAAGAAACACTCTTTGATGCAAATCTGATTGTGCACAACCGGAAAAAAGGAGAAAATTCTCTCACGAAATGTATTTGATAATAAAACAAAACGTAACCCTAGCATATCTGACAAAAGGGTATTTATACTTTCCCGTAAAATATCTAAAAGGGAAAAATCTAAGCGTACACGTGGAATAAATAATAAAATACACGTCTATAACTTGTCGCATACACGGCCGTGCCTCCAGGCCGTGTATGTTTCTGGGCAAGTGACAAGCCTAGTACACGGTCTCATACACAGCCGTGTCTTTAAGCCGTGTATAACTCTGTGAAAGTTCCTGACCGAATACACGGCCGTGTCCAGGCCGTGTATGGGAGCCGTGCATGCTTCTGTGGGATACCCTGATCGAATACACGGCCGTGTATGGAAACCATGTATGTCTCTGTGGAATATCCTAGTAAAATACACGCCCGTGCTTCTGCCCGTGTGTAGAGGCCGTGTATACTTCTGTGAGTTCCTTCCAAACACTACACGGCCGTGGCACAAGTCGTGTGTTTGCCCATGCCTCGTGTGTCTCCATCAACTTCTCTCAAGAATCACATTTAAGTCCAATCTAGATAATGTACACGCGTTAAGCTAAAATATTGCAGTAATTATATTTATTCATTTGAAAGTTAGTTTTATATTAATAGCATTAAGTATCAATTTGCAAAGGTGCTGAAGGTATTGATCCAGCAGTCACCAAGTTTGATCTCTGAATTCTTTTATCATGATTCCTGCAAAGATGGATAGTATTATATTAATAGCATTAAGTATCAATTTGTGAAGGCACTGAAGGTATTGATCCAGCAGTTGCCAAGCTCAATCTCTGAGTTCTTTTATCATGATTCCTGTGAAGATGTATAGATGGTTGTAGAAAACACATGAAGATTCTACCTGAGAATTCTAGTTAATTTGCAAAGGTGCTTGAAAGAATAACAAGGTATGTTCCATGAAAATGATGTAAACTTGTAGAGGACTCACCATCTCTTAGTTGAGTCATCTAATCCATCATCAGACTTGTTAGAAATACGTGAAGTCACATTTCCTGCGTTGCTGCCATTGGTTCTCACGGGGGAACAAAATTACCTCTAACCCTCTTCGAGAAGAACCACTTGCTCGAATGCCATACTGTGGGGATAAAGATGCATTTGGAGATCCTGATAAACCTCGCTTTTGTTGCCTTGTATCTGTTTCCTGCAAACAATACGAAGAGCATAAGATAAAGTGCTATATGTGGAAAAAATTATATTAAAAGATTGCTAGTTGTTAACCTCAGAGACTATAATTGTATGTACAGAGTAATCGTCATTCTCCCATAATTGGCCTACCTGTAAAAATGTGCATTTTAGAATTGTCTGAAAATTTTTCTTTAAGCTATGTGGATAAATTCCAGGAAAATTTCGATGTGTTACTTTAGGATGAAAGTCAGTTTAAACCATCCACATCACCATTGTCTTGCACTCAAACTCATCTAAGAGTGACAGAAAGAAACTACACTTTGGAACATGATAAGATGGCCTGCTACACCAAGTATTAGTGCATCACTCAAACTAAATGCTGAGGTAAACCCTTCATAGATTAATGGCCATAATCTCAAATGTTTATAAGGATGGCTGCTTTGGCCACATAGCCACCTTACCAAGAGAATTTCCAACTGCCAATCTTAACCCCCACATATATTATCAAGTATAGAGGGGAAGATTATAGAAGAAAAGACTATAGGAATGTAATACCAGCTTAGTTCTGGCAGTCACAAATCCATTGCCAGAAACATTGACAGTATCCTCTTCTTCATTTGAATGTGAATTTATGGGATCATTAGTGGGGCTGATGGTTTCTTTCTGGAAATGCTTTGTCCCTGAAGTACTGCTGTAATATCTTTCTCCATCTTCCATCCTTGCTAGTGGAGAGTGAAAAACACCCCTAGGATGGTTGTAATTAGAGTGGGGCTTCTCAACAATAATGCAGTCCTCTGAATTGTTAATTTTGGTCCTTGTGCTATTCCTATTAGTAGAATCGCTTGGTCTAGAGAGGTTGTTCCCATACAAAGATGCCAACTTTGCTTGCTTCATTATTTTGGATGTCCTGTTATCTACCTTTTCCTTCCTTTTGTCTTCCTGTAATTAGAGGACCAAAATCAGATAATATGGCGACACAGCTATGTGATTTGAAAGTATGTTGATTTCTGAAAGTCTATATGGATTCTTGGCTTAAGTTCCTTAAGGAGAACCATGCTCCAGAAAAATAGGGTAAGTAGCTTCAGAACAATGAATTCGGGAACAAAATTTATACAATATATGATATCAGCAATACTTACCACTTCATTAACTGTACTTTCCTTAGATTGCTTTAAGGTAAGCCTGAAAATATTTTGACCCCCTTATTTTATCCATGTCAATCTCAGTGTTCTTGTCAAAAAGACAACCAGGAAGTCTTTTTGCCTGTTCAAAGGCTTGGCTGCCAGAATAGAGATAAAAATCTGTCAGGATTACAAGACATGACTACTCCAATGTTTTAATAATTTCAAACCTCAAGATGCTAACAGTAAATTGTGAAAGGAGGGCCAAAAATATCCAAATTCCAGATTCATTAGTGCTCCTATTTGATAACAAATGGATTTTCTTTTCCCTTGCCTTCCTTAAAATGTTCATTGTCATGCACTTTTTGGCATGAGGATATATAAAAGCAGAAAAGTCACAAACTGTCGCATGTTCTTTCTTCCCAATTTGCTAAATCATCTATATGGCTTAGCTGAAATCCATGCAAACTTAATTCATGACTTTGGCCTTCAAGAATCAAGGCGCAAATTCACTGCACTTGAAAAATGACCATAAATAGGTAATTTTCGAATTTTAGCTGCACATTTAGGTCTCATTAACCCCTTTTTCTCAACTACAACATGAACAGAACCGAAAAATAGACAAAAACTGACAATTCAAAGTGCTATACTCCTCCACCTGCATCATTTCAAGTTATTGCTCAGAGTAATTAACATACACAAACGAGTTCTGACAGAGAAAGCATAGCTTTCAAATGTAATTGAAATATGAGTGTTCAACGATCAACATACAAGTTCATTCCGCATCATTAGGAAAATGCCCAGAAAAAAAAAAAAAAAGAAATTTTCAGTGTTCCACTTCAAACTTGGGTCTTATCAAACACATTTACTCTCAACTAAGACTACATTAAACACCTAAAAAGAACTTTTCATTACACACAGTAAGCAGCCAAGCTCTACTCTCCTGTAGATCCAGTATTCCTTAACTAATAGATTAATATAAACCTAACCGTGCAAGCTTCTTTTTATCTTTTAATTGGTACTAACTAAGAGGTTCATATTTCCAAAGTAATTGCAATTGCAAGCACCTCCATCACAAGAAAGAAATACTAGATCACAACTTAAAAAACTGGACCACCTATTCCCCAATTATCCAGTGAATCTGCAATTTCAACACGATACAGTTTTACAGCTTCGAACAAAAATAAAACATCTCCCAATAGCAAAAGAATAAAAAGAATAACAAATAGATCGTATTCATAACGAAAAATACTACCAAGTCAACATCAACTCAATTCAACTTGCACTGATTTGGATCGAAACTTCTCTCCTCGCCAATCAAATTTTAAGCATGTAAAACAAAAGCCCACATTAAATATAATTCCGAGACATCCGGCATTCAACGCATAATTTTCCACTTCGATCTTCTTTATATCCGATTTACAAGCGAAGAGTTTCCAATTACGCCCTAGGGAATCGAACAGTCACTACCGATGTGCCCTCATACTTATTACTCGTAAACATAACAATCACAGATGGCAAAAAAGAGCAACTAAACGAATTACTAACTAATCAGAAGAACTTTTCGTGCTATTATTCATTAATATTTACTATTACCGATCAGAATCAGGAATGAGGTACTGCCGGGCAGTGTTGAGCTTCGAAACGACGTCACGACGTATTGGACGGATGTATTCCGCATCAACTTCGGTACGAGGGCGAGAATCGAGAAATCCGATGAGGCGGAGAGAGAGAATTTGCGCGGTGGAGTAGTCACGCCTCTCGAGAGCGCGATCGACGCCGAAGAGGTAAGAGTGGAGTCGTTTGAGGTTTTCATCCACTTCCTTTCGCCAACATGGTGGCGCTTCATCCTCCCTAGGATTTTGCATAGTTTGATTCTCCGAGAAGACGGTGGTGACGGTGATGGTGGTGGTGTTGGAGAGATTAGGAGTGTGTTTGGGTTTTGAATTCGCGCCATTTTCCAGGAACGGGTGGAGTTGGAATTTGTTTTCAAAAATTTGTTGGGCCCATGGGCTAAGGTTCCAGTTGCTTCGTGGGGGTTGGGCCCATGGGCCGAGAGGATTATTAGAGCATGTTAGATCCGTCACTTCTTTTTTTTTTTTTTGTGTGTGCATTTATTTATCAACCATGTGTACCACAAACGTGTATTCCTCTTACAATATTAAAAGTATCTAAAAAATCCCTACAAAGTTATATTACCCTTACCTTTATTCATTTTTAGAAAAATACTAATTAAAATTTTTTATTATTACAATGTATAAAATATTATATAAACATTTTCCTTAAAAAGTATATAAATTTTTGCTTCCCAATTTTCAAATTCCAATCATCATCTTCACAATAAAATAAAATAGATACAAATAAGATGTAAATTCAATAGTTTTTCAAATACCAATTTTCAAACAAACATGAATCAAACATAGAATAGATACAAATAAATACAAACAAAAAAATCTAATTAGTCATGCAATTAAAAATGCACAACCTCCTAGGGTTGTAAACAATTTCAAGTCAAGATGACATGACAGTAAGCTAAAAATGTAGCTCAACTCAAGCTTGGCCAAGGTTAAAATTTTGAATTTGATTTAAAGTGGTACTCAAGGAGTTTAAACTTAATTTAATTAAGTTTGTTTAGATTTGACTTTTCTAAAAATATAATTTTCTCTCTAAATATTATAATATCAATATTTAAACTGAACTCAAACTTTATTAACTTTTAAATTTGACTCAAACTTAGTAAGAATAATAAATAGATTGAGTTGAATATTATGAAATTCAAACTCAATTTAATAAACTATTCAAGTAAATCATCAAACTCAACTTCATTATTGTGGACTCAAACATAGTAAATATTAAATAAAAATTTAAGTAGTTTATGAATATGAATGTTTCATTTATATGCAAGCATCCTCTTATGTATTTACAATCGAAAGTACACTCTCTTCATTACAATGTTGATCATTGTAATTAAAAGGCTATAAAACCTTTTTTTATACTTTAACCAAGACTAGATGTAGTTGCTCATGATAAGGAGTAATAGACAGGTACAATTTTAGATAGACATTCTCTCTCTCTCTCTTCTCCTTTTGTTTTTACTTGAAACAAAGATATAGCTTGCTTTATGTCATAATTAATTATTAATGATAATCTTTTTTTTCGGTAAAAATTATTAATGATAATCTCCTAAGAGATAGTTAATATGTCAATGCATATTAAATACAAATATTATTTTTTTTATGAAAAAAAAGGTTCTAGAAGCATCCTTGGTTGCCTAAAAGGGGCAATATAATACTCAGAGCCTAAAGGTAAAAAGAAAGTTTTATCTTTTAAAATTGATAAACAATGTCTTAGTGACTCTATGCCAAGAATACTTTTGTAGCCTTTAAGTGATAGGCTAATGCCTTCTTGGTTAAGAGTAACTAAGGAATTTTGTGTTGGTCGTAAAGTAACCTAATTTTATATAATTTAAGGTAGTGATTGATTTTTAATAATCTCAATAAAAAAATAGGATAATATAACATAGTGCAAAGAGAATAATATAATTATATACAATGTTTGGTATGCCAACTACATTGCAATTTTTTTAAATGTTGTATTCTATTTATTATACACAAATACTACGTTTGAATAATGATTTTAATAGTTTTCCTACTATTTGTTATCATGTACTTAATTTTAACTATAATTTTCCATTCCATCATTGCTTAACACCATGAAACCACCACCATCGTTGTCACACCAACACCACCACCATTATTATAATAGCACCAATATTGCTAATTCCTTGCCAACTCCATAGCACCATTATGGTGATAGAGCCATGAATTGATCCATTCCATTGGTAGTAGCAATAGTGTTAATCAGATGGTGGTAACGTGAGAACGTTAGTGGTAATGATAGTGTAGTGTAATGAAGGTGTTAGTTTTGTGATGATTGTAGCAATTGCAATGGTCATAGTGACATCGGTGGCAATGATGATGGCAACTTGGTATTGGTGTTGTATTAATGATGATGGTGGTGATGGTGGTAGTGGTGATAACGATGGTGATGGCAATGGTGTTGATGATGACAATTATAGTGCTACTAGTCGTAAAGGCAAGGTGGTGATGATGGTAGGGTTGGTAGTGGTAGTGGTAAGGTGGTAACTGAAAATAAGTATTAATTTAGGGTTTTAGTTAAGAAAATTTCTTTGATCTAGTTAGAAGATTTTTGTACCCAAATGCAGAGGATAAAAATAATGAGGTTTGTCTAATACTGTAAAATACCATTTAGTTTCTACTACAGGAGAGAATAAAGAGAATAGCATATTACAAATTTCATATACTATGTTTAGTTTAATAAGTACAGCACCAAAATTTTCTTTATATTACATGTTATTTGTTATTATGCCAAGTGGAAAAATATGTTGAAAAGTAACTTCGTGTATAAGTCCTTTTAGACTCCACAGATCCATTTCGGTAATTGCAACCGAGTGAGTTAACGAAGTTAAATTCCTTAGAAAACTTTCATGTTTTTAATTAAGGGTAAATTGCATATTTAAATACTGTCCAAATTACTAAACATCCTAAATTTCTAAACTACCACATTTACAAACCGTAAAAACCGTTAACTGCAGACCTTCTTCGTCGATAGAATATAATGCAACGATTTATATTAATATACAACTGTAATAATTTTTGTAGTCAATATCGTACACAATTTTGCCCATATATTCAACTATGAAATATTAACTAGGTAAAAAGACCCGCAAATCAATTTATAGATAGGCCAGAAAACCAATTAGGGGTATATGTTTAAGATTAACTTAAACATAAACATAATTCCAGCAAAATGAAGATCATCAAGCTTGGCTTCATTTATAAAGAGGTTAAAGCCGTTTGTGGTTGTATTGTTTGTTGCCCCCCCTTGTTTTAATAACTAATTTGGTCATATTAAATACACCAAGGACAATCAGGGCTCACAACTAAAGGTACTACTACAAAGGCTTTCCTTACACATCTGAATTCAAACCATACATGAATGTGTTCTTTACACATCTGCATTCAAACCATAAATGAGTGTGGTAAAGAAGGAACTGTTCACTTAAATTAATGCAAAAATTGAATGTGCTCCTTTAATACACAAACATTCCAAACGTTTGGGTCCCATCCTACCTATATCTTTTTCCTAACAAGAATTCAAATTCAAGACACTAAGAGGCTCCAACTTTATGTTTAGTTACATCTTCATTGGCAAGGCTTACTTGAGATTCTAGTAACTCCTTGAGCAAGAGTTTGTTTTCCAAAACAGAACTTCCTCACGTCCCCACCTTTGATTGGGTCACTAAAACCCTTTAACATTTTAAGCTGCAAAATTCATTGGGTATTAATAAAAGAGGAGAGTGGTGGTTAAGCGAATCCATGCCAATGTTTAAAGAACTTCTTGCGCTTTTTGCCACCTGAGGACCCACTACTTCGGCCACTACTAGAGCTTCCAATTCCACTTGAACTTCTATTACGAGTTTTGACGGAGACTTTAGACATAGCAGAGATCTCGTCTGCCATCACCTCTCTTTGGTCATCATTTTCCGGCTATTCCCTTTGCAACTGTTCCTTACCCTCAACTCCCTACTCACGAGGAGTAATCATACATGGATAGTATTGGGGTTGGTGAGAAAAAGACCTCTTCCCCAGGCGCACTCTCTCCCTAGTAGTGAGCCCTCTCTTTAGAAGTGTTAAGGGGCTCAGTCAACCGCACTGATCAACAAGCGGCTTTAATTGGGAAAGAGAATCCGTCACTAATTATCAGCCATTGAGAAGCGTGACAATTTTTATTTCACACCCCTAAAGTATGGGAAGCACCGTTAACAAGTCCTACATGGCACTCTCCCTCAGGCATAAAAGACACTTCTGTTCAATTATCATTCATTATTCTACCCGTCTTAAGCTCCCGTTCTCCTATTTGCTGTTTAATAAGACCCATCGGCTTCCATTTCAATCAACCTAAATATGATTTAATCATGCAATAGGGGGTGAGGTTTGTGGGGGCTCTAAGATCATGTTAAGCTGACAATAGTATACATGCCCAGTTTGTGTTGCAGTCGTTTACATTATAAATTGTACGGATTGCTTCATTTTTTCCCATAACAATGTCTTCCAATACTTTCCCTTTACACAGGCTATGCGTCATTACAGATAATAGTTTCTAATAAACTTCCATATGAAATAATGCTTTCTCATTCCCGAGTGGTCATAGACTCTCGGCACTTTTCTCACTAGAAGCATCCGTTGACCGCCATACCAAAGAAGTTTAAAATCATACTTCCAGCCTAGTCTTTGAGCTGGCTGCTTCGTCTATATATGTGCCAAAGCTGGCATTTGCATGTACTTCCGACGCAGTGGCTAATAATGCAAAAATAGTGCTGCCCTGCTTGGGAAACCTAAGAGCACTTCTCAGTTGACCACTAATAGGTATCTGTAATAAAACAGACTAAAAATAATGCTTTCCTATACTCAAAACTGAAGTCATAAAAATATCAGGCATAAAGAAAAGATGAACAAGAACATGAAAGATTTTCGTGCAAGGACATTACCATCAATTCTAGACAGAGTACCTAGTCCATTACTCCAATGTTAACCATATTTAGCCCTGCTGCGCAGCATGAGAAAGAACCAAAAAAGAAATGATAAATAGAAAGCCAAAGATTTTTCACAAACTGTATCCGTACCAGATATTCCTTGGAAATCACGAAAAAGGAAATGCTCAAGTAGGTCACATCAGGAAGCTAGATATGGGAAATATTAGCCTTCATATTTGAAGGGCGTTGCAAAGTAAAAGATGCACTACCAAACAGTCTCCACCTCTGACATAACACTCCGGCAAAGTCAATCAAATGATTCCAAGTATCTAAAGACAATCACTATCTAACTATTAGTGAACAATGCATAAGGCAGAAAGATAACTATTTACATCGACCTTCCACTTCTTTTCCTAATAAATACTTCTGCACTGATATGTTTCAACATTTGATAAAGTTACTTGAAATTTCAAGTAAAACCATAAATAAATTACAGCCTGAGCGGAAGCAGATCTAATCTAACAAGGACATTCCATGATGATTAACATAAGGTCACGCAATGTCAATAGTACATAAGGTAGTGCACCTGAAACCCACCAACTCCTACTCATGTGCTTGGAGGAGCATCACTTCCCGTTACTGGCTTGCGATTCAGATATCGAATCACGGCATCTTCAACCTGTAAGAAAAACCACAACAATCAACAACTTCATATATTTTCATATAATTTATTTTTCAGAAGATATGTATCTTGGAGAGCTCAATAAAAATGTGTCCATGAGTGCCAAAGTGTGTATGATTGTGTGCACGTGCTTGTGCATGTAACCATGTGTGTCAGAGACAGAGATATTGTCAATACCATGGCTGATTGAAGAAATCTGACCGCCTTTCTTTTTCACCATTTCGGCTGCCTTCGCCAGCCACCATCTTCAAATCCTTGCTTTGTGATTCAATTAAAGCATTAATAAATTCAACTGGTGATTGACTGAATCCAAGGAAAAAAGCCCGTCGCTTACGGTGTTCATGAATTTTCCTTATAGCACCATAGATTGCCTCGTCACAGGCTTCAATCTCCTTGTTCTTCTCAACAGTGGCCAACAGAGCCGACAATTCCCTTTGGATGGGGAAGGGCACATCAACCAACACATCATAGCATACAGTTCCAGATGGACTATTACCAGAAAGCTTTATCTTATGCTCCAACTGGATAGGTTGAGGAGATGATAAATGAGGCGAAATCTTCTGTGAGACCATGGTAAATTTCATTTTCTCCTCTCCAAATACTTTCTGGAGTATCGGATCACAATTAAAGAAAGATGGGTCATTTGGGTTCTGTAACTTTCTGCCTTGACGTAATGCCAGATACCAGCTATTATTCTTGGCCGTGTCTCGACTTCAGTGCCAAGAACTTCCATCAAAGGAAGTGAAATTTTAACTTCTCGGCAATAGTTAATCTCCATTTGTCGTTGCAGTAAAATTCCTTATCCCCTTTTGTTTAATTCAAATCCTATGTGGGCAGGTGATCTAAAATTTTTCCCCGGGACAATTAAAAGGGTTCTTGGATAGAGCCGCTGGCCCCAATGAAATGGTCACTTCTTGAAAAAAAAAGAAATTTGGGAAAAAAGGGGGTTTGATTTGAATATCCGGTGATCGGGATCTTTTTCCATCCCCAATATCCCCCCCAAAAATTTAAAGGGCCCAAGTTGGAGGCTCGGCTTAGGTTTTTGTGGTATTTCTCATCTGATTAGCAAATGTATTAAAAACAAAAATATTTGGTTTTCTAAATAACAGGAGGGTTTTTCAGTGCTTCCTAAGTCAGTTTCTTTTCGACAGGACATCAACCGAGATTAAATTCAGAAGTGAGTTAAAATGCCGATTCGGGAAGAATTGCGCAACTGGTCCTGCAGCTGTTTCAGGAAGTTCTGCTTCTTTTTACGGGCGCAGCGCAAAGTCCATATTTTCAAGGCAAAGGTGAGATTGATTTGGGTCATGTAAGACAGTAGGCCGAATGGGGGGCTTTTGGGGCGCCGCGTTCTTTCCATGCCCCCGCTCCGGGAGTAGAAAAGGGAGGGGGGGCGACCCTAAGTTTGGTTTAAAGTGAAGCCTGAAGTGAGCTTAAATTTGAGCATGACAGCAGTTTGAGTTTTGCTTGCTGCGCAATAGTTGGTTGGGACAGTGAAATTGATGCATTTGCGATTGGGAAATGCCGGGTTCGTGGGCATCGAAGAATTTTAAATCCCCACATTCCCGAACCAAACGACGCCCGTTCTACGGGTTTTTTATTTTTTATTTTTCATAAATCCTCCTCCCCCCAAAAACCCCCCGAATTTCTTACCAAGGAACAATGGCCCCCATATTAAAACTAAACCGTAAAAGATCAAAAATTTATTAGTATCCCCCAAAAGCTTTCCCAAAACAACTGCCATCTTTACCACCCAATATTTCCCCAACCAACCCTAAATTCCTTGGGCAATTAAAACCTAATTCTTCTTTCCCCCTTCAAATGACAACAAATGAACCGAAACCCCGAAAGATCAAATTCAGTGCTATAACCCCAAAAGACTGTTTTATGAAAATTAACTATAACTGTCAAACCCAAACCCAAAAAAAAAAAAAAAGAGCCCTGATTCTAATTAACCCTAACCTAAATCGTTTAGTCAAGGCACAATGAAAAACCCTTTTTTGGTCCCGATGCACAGGATTTGGGGAAAAAGGGTGTGGGTTTTTGAAAAGAAAGGGTATTGTAAAAACAAAACCCGAACTATTGAAACTTTAAGATTTGGGAGGGACAAAAGTTGGAATAAAAGAAATTTAATAAAACGAGAGGAAAAATCCTAGAGATGGAAGTGTAGTGTTGCAGTAGTAAGGGCTTTTTTGGCTTTTGAATCCCCACCAAAGAGAAAGAATTTGTGCTGTTTGTTTTCTTTGGGCACTTTCTCTCTCCTTCGTGGAAAAAAAATGGGGTTAGGTCAAAAACGAAAGGGAGACATCTCAAAAAGATCCGACCCCTTCGGGTTTTTTCTTGGGTCCCTTCGAGTGTTTTTGGATTGATTAAAAAACGAAAAAATCAATTTTTCAATTTCTATAGCATTAAATTGCCCAAAAATTTTATGAGTAAATTTCAAAAAACCCTTTTAAAACTTTAGTATTATAGATGCTTCCAAATTTAAAAAATTGAAACTTTTAACATTTTACGAAAAAGTAAAATCTCACTCCAGTTCATTATTTAAGTGATGTGGATACGGATTGTTTATAATTTAATTTTTTTAAAAAAGCGGAATACGATAAAAAAATTTAATTAAATTTCATCAATTTGATAAAAAAAAAAAAAAAAATGAGCCAAAGCGGTTAAATGTGGTTTTTTAAATTTAGGATGTTTTATAATATCTCAAGTTTTTCGGGAGTGCCTCCCCAAATTATTCATAATTTATCACTTGGGAATCTCCCTAAATTTATTTGTATTTTATTAAATTTATCGTCCAATCTAATTATGATAAAAGTAGAATACATTTACAATATAGAAATTTAAATTAATGAGATAAAGAAATCAATTTCAAAATGATAATTTTTTATATATATTGGTATTTTATTTTTTTCTAAGGTTGTATTCATTTTGTAAACTTTTGTTGATTTTAGTATATTTAATTTTTTGGCAATTGCTAGTTGGCATCCCTATGCAAAGTGCAATATATATATATTTTAAAAGAAAAAAAAATTGAAGATCCGAATTTGCTACATTGCTATGTATTTAAGAAAAAGGCATTATTAATCTATATAGAAACATCAATTAGTTTCTTATGCATATAATCATTGCGAGTGATTTTGATTCTATCTATTTTTTTTTCTAATGATAATATAAAAACCATAGCCCTAACTCAAAAATTAGTTGATTTCCTCACTTTAGCGATATTTAACATGCCAAAAGATGGATTGGGTGAAATTTCTTATAGTATTATTTGTCCTATCAAGAATATTTATTGGATGGTCACAAGTAAAAGCAGCAAATTTAGTGATTGCATGAAAGACTTTATAATTGATTGTCTTTTTTGGGAATTTTCTAATCCATTCATTGTCCTTTTCAATGTCTTGCATAATGCATTATTCACCTAGACCTCAATCAAATGATCAATTGGAAGACTATATGAAGCTGGATGCTTTGCCTCAAATTGTCTAAATATCCCCATTACAAAGAACAACATAGGTGTTTAATCAACAAAATATTTTTTAAATTCTTTATATTTATTTATAGGAAAGGCATTCAATGCATCCATATCGGGTCACAATTTTATAGGTATTATTTAAAAGGTAATAAGATAGAGTTTTAGCTTTTGATTTCAAAACCTTTTTTAATTTGGGCCATTAAGTAGCATATATTGATCCTTATGTGGGATTATGCAATATGTTAAAATAGGTGATTACTCCACTCCATGTCAAGCCATGATCTTTTTATCTAAGAGGGTTCGTTGTGATGGCCTATAAAAAGAAACTAGTCGGTCCCTTTTTCCTTGTTATTGAAAAGAGAAAAAAAAAAGAAGGGAAAAGAAGAAAAAAGACCCAAAAAAAAGAAACTCCTACATACTACCAAATGTTTTTATGTAACTTAAATTGCAGGTTTAATAATTATATTTGCAAGTAATAGATAAGTTATGTAACTTATTAATCAAACCTAATTTACAGTTTTATTTCTCTATTATTGACATTTCTTGTTTTGATTGTTGATTTTTCAGGAAATGGGAGGATGCATAGTTGTTTAGATGGTGTTCGAAAGACATGCCCAAAAGGAATCACTAAGCATTAAAAAGAACCATATAATCTCAAATTAGAATGTCATTGTATATATGAGAATAATAAACATGAGTACCATAGCATTTGTATAATTACAGCGCAATTCTAGAGAATTTTTTTTAATGTATTGAATTTATTTCTTGGCATCTTTATTATTTAGATTATCTACATTGACAAAATAAAAATAAAAGTACAAATTAATTAATCAAAACAGTAAAAGCAATCTAATGAAAATGTACCAAAAATAATAAAATAAAGAAAAGAAGAGGAAATAGTAGAGAAAAGTTATACCATCGGCTATTTACCCACCCACAACCAATGGTGGATTGCATGATCACTTTTACTTGGTGGCTTGAATAAAAAAATAAATAAATTTTAACTCAATACATCGTGACACACTAACGGTGGTGTGACATTTTGAAGCATTAATAGATGGTAGACGGTTTTTATCACCTTTTTGGTTGTTTTCAAACTGCCTAAGTTACAGTTATAGAAAACCCCCCTTGTTTTAAAAATAAGAGAAAATATACATGTTCAAATTGAGAGCAAATGACTTTTTATTCATCAAAAAAGCAAAGATAAAACCATTTTTTTTTTTTAATTTAGAGATGGTAGACTTTTTGTCAAGGATCGTGACCCATTACATTTTTTTAATGCTATTTTTCACAATTTCTTCATCTACCATAATTTAGGATACTATTTTAGTGGATTGTGATAGATCTACCATAATTGTTAGGTATTTGGTTAGATAACTTCTTACGTTGTATATATTTAATTTATAAAATTTTCTTACTTTCTGTTTTTTTTATTACTAGTATTTTATATTGGAAATCTTTTTAAACCCCATGTCGGCTAAATTTTCTATATCAACATCAATATTGCATAAACGATATTGTTAAATTATGTCAAATTTGTAAATATCAACAGATTTCCATACAAACACACAATATTGTATTCTCGTTCACACAACATTAACTTGATTTTCTTGCATAATTATGCTTCATTTACATAAAAATTTCTAAAATAAAAAAATAAAAGTGCTTAGAAGTCTGTCCATTTTGTAATTGTTTTTTTTATTATATATATCAATTATAAATTTTAAAATTTTGTTTAATATACACAAGTTTGCAGAATCTCATAAAAAACCCGGGGATTCCAAAATTCTACTTGAAATAGTTCCAATCTAATATTACGTTTTGCATGCATATTCACTGAAATTTGCTTTCAGATTTGTAATTGTCCCTATATCTTGTAGTTTCCCTCACAAAATTCATAATCTTCTCTTTTTCCAGTGTAGCCGTCTTGACCCTTGATAAATAAATCCCATGTGCAGACTTGATAAGACCGAGAGAGAGATTTTAACCCGCAACCTAGACGACTTGATTGGGTCAATCGTGTTAAAAAACACACACCGGTTAAAATGTAAAAAAAAAAGAAAAAGATTAAAATTAAGCAAAGCCGAACTGGATGAATATTTGTCCCCCCAACTCTATGTATTCAGCATGCCTCTATCAATCATGTCCCTACGTTTGATCTAATTGAACAAATTTTTATGATTAAAATATTGTAATGTTTGAATATTTATTTATTTTAATATATTATTATATTATATATTATTATCACAAAAAGCTAAAAACAAAATTAAAAATTTTATAAAAATTTGATAAGCATTTGAACATTTCAAAAAAGGGGAGTTTTTAAACCTTTAGATGACCTAACATTCCTTTTTTTTACCCCTCACAATAAAAATAGCAAACAAAAAGAAAAGCTCTCTAAACAAACCATAAAACATGAAAGGAAAACGACGCGACTAATCTCAAATATAAGAGGTAAGGATTTTTATACAAAATTTTAATTCGATTATTGAGTTTGGAACTTATGAGTTGCGTGCACATTAGGATTCAAAAATTTGAGAAGGGCATAACAGGGAAGAGACTCAAAGGCTAAAGGATTCAAACCGTAGGAAATTTTGATGTAAGTACACAAATTCTTGTAATTTATTTGTAATTAAGTGTTTTAGGGATTTTAATCAAAACTAGTATAAAGAGAAGTGAGTTTAAGAGAATTTGGAGTAAAGGGAAATTTGGTTCGTGGAATGGGTTGAGAGGTACATAGCCTTCCAACATGGTCATGTTTGATATGTTGAATTCAAAAGTTATGCCGAGAGATATAAAACCTCCAACATGTTCGTGTTTTGACGTGTTGAATTAGAGAAACAAAACCCCCTAATATGGCCGTGTTTCAAAACCCTGTTGAAGCCAAACCTCACGAAAGATACATAACCCTTAACACGTTGTGTGCTAGCCCGTGTTGAGCAACAGACCTTAACATAGCCGTGTTGAAAAACATAATGTTAATTATATATTCATTTAATTTCTAAATTTAAGCTAATTCCGTGTGACCTAGATAGCTAGTAAGGCTTAAATAATTTAAATGAATAGAATTAAGAAAGTAAGAATTGATATTAAACTTAGATTAAATATTAAGAAGAGCTTGTTGATGTTTCAGATTTTGGTTTAACTTAAGCCCTTTACCAAAGTGCTTAAGGCTAGGATTCAAGGTACGTGTAATTTGTGTGCTAAATTTTTTGCTTGCTTAAGTTAGTATATGTGTTGAATTGATTAAGTTTAATGATTTGGCTTAAGTGTTTAAGTTGTATGCTATATATGCTTGGCTTAGCCTAGGGGCCGTAGTGGCAGATCCTTAGGGAGCACCTCAATAATCCTTATGTGACATTGTTCTTAGTGGGGTCATGGTTGGAAATGATCCAGGTTGAATGTTGGTTAAGAGGTTTAAGTGGAATGGATGTGGGGCCGTAGTGGCAGTTCTCATCACCCAAAGGGTTAAGTGTTTAATTAAACATGGGTGTGAGATCCGTAGTGGTAGTTCCCATCACCAAGATTAAATGTACCATGGGGTGTAGGGCCCATAGTGGCAGTTTCCATCATCAAATTTAAGGATTAAGGGATCATGAGTGTGAGGCCCCTAGCAGCAATTCCTTTACCCAAAACATGTTTCAATGGTTTAAGGGGGTATGAGTACCCTATTATTACTTTAGACATAAATTGTATTGTGAAACGATGCTTGTGTTAAAATATGCATAATGCATGTGATAATTGTTTATGTTTGTTATACTTATGTGTTTGTGTTATACATATTTGGGGGATTAGCTCAGTTTGGGGAATATTTTTTTTAGATGCAAATGTTGAGGGAAATGATAACCTATAAGATAACTTGGGTTTAGGTGACACACAAGAGAGGAAGTGAAAATTATCATTACTATTATGGTGATTAGGATTTGAAAGAATTATGTTATTTTAAAAGTAATAGATATTTTCTATTAGAGAATGTTAATTTAGAGTTTATAGACTTTCGCTGTGTTAGATGTTTGAATAGGGTTTACGAAATTTATTTTGAAGTTATAGGATGTATTGAATGCTTTTATATAGGAGTTACAGGTCAAAAAGGTATAAGTGTTGATTCAGAGCTTAATGTTGTTTTGTGAGATAAGGAAAACGTGACGAGCAAAGTAGCGGGCTTGGGTTCTAGGGGTGCTAATATATTATTTTTTTATCCGTATATTTTATAACTGTAAAGAATTATTAAGATAGGGATTTTAAAAACGAAAATACTCATACGAGAGAAAATCAAAGGCTATTTTTAATTATCATTACATGGGCATTCGTCAAGAAGCTTAGCTACCAAAAACAAATATTCCTTTTTTTAAAATGAATAAAGAAAGCATTTCATGTCTTACGCTAACCCAAAGGAGGTTCAAAAATTTTTTTTTATTTTGAATGTTGGTTTGAGGAATAAAAAAAA
>JBBMOL010003200.1:0-17692 GCA_037954665.1 Laguncularia racemosa | reverse complement strand
AATACACCTCTCTCCTATCTAGTATATGGTTGATAACAAAATCTCTGGTAACTCGGTGTTTACTTACTTCACCATCCAGTTCCTCGAGGTCTACATTAAGACTCTCAATTCGGGCTTCCATAAAACCTTGACCTCTGCCAACTTGGTGACCTTATTAGCCACTAACACGTTTGAGTCGTGATATTTAAATGTGATTCCTTCTAATGATTGTCTATAAAACTATGTCTTGGATAGTGTCGAACTGGCGAACTACTGAGTTCGGGTGATAGCCTGTACACCAGTTAAGCCCGATTAATGGAACCGCTTGAAAGTTTCTACACATTAGAATAATCTTACTGCAGCAACCCCACCTGAAAATCCACAGAATATCATTAGCACTGAAAACCTTGAGCACTTTTACCCAACCATGGCTGGAAAGATTGTCTAGCAGCTCCATCCTTTCTATACATGAATTTATGAGGTCTACTTGTTGGGCCATTGATCTCCTAACCATGTTTAGCCTAAAACACTTGAGATGGCTCACAAACCAAATTAGATGAGGTTGATGTTTGAGCGGAAAAATTTCATGACCCTTCTTTTGCACGAAATTTAGATTTTGAATATGCTCAGCTAGTAGGGTCGGGATGTGAGATTTTTCTTCCAAGAACTGGAATACTAATTCCACAACTATGTAATGAATATGAAAGATCCCGGTAGGAAAAAGGATAGTTGCGAATGCTGTCAAGATGAAAGCATAAACCCGTCTTTATCTATAACTCTTGGGATCCCCACATAAGATATCTTTCTTGCTCCCATCATCGCATCGAGCCATAAACTAAGCTTCTAATTCATCCATTCAAAGGCAATACCCGTTTTCTATTTTCCAACAATCGATTGATTACTGCCCTACGAATTCCAGAAGTTTGCTGAAGATACTTGCTAGCCCAGCCTCCAGGTCTAGCACATACATATCATTAGAAAGTGGTGAGGCCTGGAGAAGTTGAGTACATTCTTTTATGGTTAGTGTGATCTCGTGTGGCCTAATAAAGAAAGCCACGGGCCTAATTTCCCAAAGGTGTGATATAGCCCAAATTAAAGGTAGATTGACATCCATTTTCATCAGTGAGAGAATGGGCCCTATTTTGCTTTGGATGAAGGTCTACTCTTCAGGGCTATATAAGGTGAACCAATGGTCCAATACCAGTTTAGGATCTAAAGGTTTACAAACCCGGATTCCTTTGCGAAGGAGGTGGTCAATTACAGTGCTAGCTATCTAGCAAGATTAAAATAAATAAAAATTTCTAATTACAAACAAATGTCTTGCAAAACACAATAAAAACTCTTTTACAAGCGATTGCATCCGAACCTCAAAGAAAGAAATCACATCGTTAATCATTTGTTGGTTCATAACTTCATGTATGCAAAAAGGTAGGTTCTAAAGGTTCCCAAGCTCTATGGCCTCCCACATTTTCGAAGAAATGGATCTTTAGGCCATATCGAAGCATTGGGTGGGGTAACCTAATCGACCCTGAGCGGTGAATATTTTACTTCACCCGAAACTTACACAATAGCTCCCTGTCTTAGGGTCTTAAACAACATGGGTCCAACTGCATCTAATCACACAATTACATGCACAAAAACTTAATAAAATAAAAACTAAACTTTATTAAATCCCTCAATCACGAGTAGATAAAAAAAATTAGTGTAAATGGTATTTTATAACATGAGAGCTAATTAGGGATATCTAGAAATGATGATTTTAGAAGGTTTAGGTGGTTACCCCAC
Organism: Laguncularia racemosa; assembly: GCA_037954665.1. Taxonomy (NCBI): domain Eukaryota; kingdom Viridiplantae; phylum Streptophyta; class Magnoliopsida; order Myrtales; family Combretaceae; genus Laguncularia; species Laguncularia racemosa. The sequence continues at coordinate 15,928 of JBBMOL010003200.1, read as the reverse complement.
TAAGAATCCCTAGTGGAGTCACCATCCTATCGAGTCTAATTTGAAAATTTTATATTGTTTCTCTAATTCGATTCATATTAGTTCCTATGCTCATCTAATATAAATCATCGACTTGAATTATGAATTTTATTATTTATTTGGAGTTACCATCCAACTGAAGTTGGGAAAAATTATTGAATTATAATTATTTGAGCAGATTAATTCTAATCTAAATGACTAGTCGACGAAATCTCTCTTTTTTTTAAAAAAAAAAGGAAAGAAAGAAAGAAAGAAAGAAAAAAACTAGAGATTCTCGAGTCGGAGGCTATCCTATTAAAACCCTAAATTTTATCACTTTATCTTTCTAAAATATTAAATTATGTTATGATATCCTTTTTTTTAGCATAAAAGAAAAATATTAAAAAAATAATACAACTATCATACTAATAATGATGTGAAATTCTTATATATATATATAATATTATATATATATATATATATATTACCCCATAAGAGTGCTTACATACACGCTATTTATGATCAAATAGGTCGTAGTTCGCTTTCATAAAACTTTAGTAGATTTTTTAGTTTTAATTATGAAAACGTGCCAAGTTTACATTTATTACCATTTAAATTTATTTAAAAAAAATTTCTAAGCCTAAGCTTTATTTCTTATTTTGAAAAAAAAAAACTAAAACTATAATTTTGAAAAACGTCAATTATTTTTATTCATTTCTTTCTGAAAAGAAATTTTCTAAGTAATAAAATATTTATTTTTTATTAATTTTTATTAATTAATTTTTTTTATTTTTATTATATATATTTTTTAGAAAATTCTAAACCTAATTTCATTAACACATTCTAAAAACATACATCTTTATTATTTATATTTATTTTTATTTTAGTATTAAAAATAATAATAAATAAAATAAATAAATAAAAAAATGAAGAAATCTGACTAACTTGGACACTGGTCACAGTTCAGTCGGGTCGGGTCAAGTTCAGTTCACAGGTTGGGTCGGATCCGTCATGAGCACGACAATTGGAGGTCTTCGTCAGCGGCGTTCTAACAGCGATTAGTAGCGGTTGATAGGGGTTTCCTAAGTTTTCAAAGGTGATGAATCAAATGGTAGTGTTGTTTTTTGTTGAAAAACCACCTTAGGCAACGGTTTCCGTAACTATGGCAGCAAGATCTAAAGAGAGAGAGAGAACTCCGGTGAATGTGTTTTCTCTTCCTCCTTTCCCTCTTTTTTCTTCTAATTCCTCCTCCTTCTTCCCGAAGTCAAGTCCTATTTATAAACTCAAAAAAAACCCCTCTTGATAACCTTGGATCGGAGCTAGTTGAAACCTATCCTATCTTTTTTTTTTTTTTCTTCGATTTGAACAAATTTTTGTTTTTTTTTATTTTTACTAATTTGTTTATTTATCCTTTTTTTGTTAAAGATTCATTAAAATTTGATTTGAAATGGCCGGATTTCGCTCTTCCTGCATCGTCGTTGATCTCAGTCGGAGGTTTGAAGATGAACACGCATAGGCGCGTGCCTTCAAGTCTTCCAATCAGCTATTGACACATAGCAGCTCAAGGGAAAAAAAAATCAAAACAGCACAAAGTGCCTTCACCAGATTCGAACGCTTAACCTTGCCCTCCCTGCGTGCACTAAGCCAATGGACGGACCAACCGAGCTAGCCAATTTATCAGTTTTTCTTTACACGTAAATTGCATATAAGCATGGCAATTTTTACTAATTTTATATTATTTTGAAACTCTAAAATTTAATAAAATCCTTAAATATCTTTTATTGTTATTTTTACCTTTATTTTCTATTATTTGTGTATTATTCTTATTTATTTTATTTTTTGAAAAATAAAAAAACACTATTAATAATAATTAGGTGACAAAAATGAGATGTTTACAGATATATTCTAGCTTCGTTTTAAAAACTTGAGGAAGCATTATTATGAGCTTTAAGAAGAGAATTGTCTAAACATCATTGGAGATCACGCAACAACACAAGGGATACTCTTTCAATCATGAATCATTTTTACATCTTTAGATTCTTTGTTTTTATTGAAAACTCCATGGATGGGTAATTTTTTATATCTTTCATCTTGTGAAACCCTAACTCATGTGCTGAAACATTAATTGTTTTAATGAATTGTTTATATTTTTGCATCTATTCATGTGTTTCCATTGTTCTTTTATTAGATTAAAAGAGATTTCGTCTAGTAAATTAGATATTCATAAATAGAGAGATTACGTGTTTTGCCTAGAGATAGGAAAAAACATTGATTTTCTACAATAAAGATTAAAAATTTAATTGAAAATTATGATCTTAATGAGATCTTACATGACGGTAGTGGGGGAGAGGTCTCCATTATCTTGTACATGATTAAGAATCGATTAACTCAAGAGAGTAATTGATTTTACTTAAGAATTTTTATAGTGCAAAGTGTTAATCGATTCATTAATCGATATCTTATTTTAAGGATTTAAGGGTTAGGATGGATCAAGATGAGGGGTATTTTTTGTGAATGATTACATTTTTAAGACAATATCATTTAATTTTAGGGTTGTTTAGGATTTGTTAATTGTTAATTTAATTCATAATTTTCACATCGTAAATTAGGCTAAATAGTAGAGAAAGGTAATACTAGTACTGTTTTCTGATCCTAAAGGACGATACATGTTAAATCTATACTATAGTTAATAGGTTACTGCCTAACTCGATAGTAGATTTTATTGGTTATAAATTTAAAACTTAAAATGATCGGTTAAATTTGAGCGCACTAGTGACCAAAGGAGTAGTGTTTAAGTTCTTAAAAAGAGATATAATTGTCCAAGTATAGGGCACATGAATCCATCTACCGACCAAGAATCCAACTAAACAATAACTTAGTAGCATAAACATGTCAACAATTTAGAATCAACTACAGAAATTCAACTCCATATCGTCCTCAAATGAACAAAATAGTTGAGGCTGCCAACTTGATGAAGCAAAATGAGTAAAGAAAAGGGTTGATCAGTTGAATCCGATTGATGAAAAGAGACTCATAGCTTTATGCCCTGGTCAATGCTACCAATAGAGAATGGCTAGGGCATTCAATAAGAAAGTATGATCGAGATGTTTCAAATAGGGAAATTTAGTGTTGAAGAAAGCGCTGCCAAACGTATAGTACCCTAGAGGAAATTTTGCTTCAAATTATGAAGGCCCCTATGTTGTAAAAAAAAGTCTTCCCGAGGGGAAATTGTGCTAGCTAATATGGATGGCCCAAATTTAAGAGGCCATGTTAAATTTCAAATGCAATGAAATTGTTTCCCTATGAGAAATCAATGAAATTTTTTGCTAAACTCAATGAGACCATCATGTAAAATTTTTTTTGAAAAAATTTTCATTGTTTTTCGAGCAAAGTTGATATCCTCTATAGTTATCGATGTTGGATTAGTTATTGACCAACTTTACCTATCCCTTATCAAAAATTTCCTTTTAAAAATTCCCTAACTGCATTATAAAACCAAACCCAGTTAATCCCCAAAAAATTGAAGCCGGGGTTAGTTAATAAACGGTAAAATGTTCATTATAGCTTAATCTTTTTTTTAAGGAAATTTTTTGCTAAAGAAAGGAGGTAACACAATTTCAGGAGTCATTATGCTTGAAGGCTAGGGTTAAGTGAAGTTTTGATCTCCCACATCCCAAAATTAACAAAAAACATGAAGATTAGTTGAAAAACATTTGCTAAGGTTTTCTAGCTCAACGAGCGAGTGATTGCAAGCGATAAAAAGGGGAGCTGCCACTGAGATGAAATCAATTGATTAGTAGATCCATTTGTTGTTAAAGTAATTCTTACTGAATTCACGTTCCAATACTTTTGAAACCCTAAAAGGTCGCAAAAAAGAGCTTTTATCAGTAAGTCCGGCGTTTTTAAAAGCTGTGTCATGTAAACCCCATCCCTCATCAATAGATGCAAAACCTTTAAGTCCTTTGTCAGTAGTGGAACCTAATAAGTCTGTTATTAGTTGCTAGAAACCCTTTTTTTTTTCCTTTTTATAATAGTGCACTTATTTTAAGGCCATTTCATTGGTAGATGGCATTGTATTTAAGTCTGTTCTTTTGTAGCTAAACAAAAAATTTAAAGGCCTTTTTATTACAAAGGCAAAACTTGTAAATTCGTTATCGTCAATAGGTGGTAGCCCATAAGTCTAATCTCGTTAGAGTTTGCAATCCCCTTAAGTCTAACCTTGTCAAAAAGTTGTAGCACATTTAAGTCCCTTCCCCTTGTAAATGGCACCCCACTTAAGACCATCTTCGTCAACAGGTGGCAAATATTTAAAATTTGTTCATCATAGTGGCATGTCATTCTAAACTTAAAGGGCCAAAAATTTTTGGGTTTTTTTGGGTTTTTAGTTTAAATTTATTTTAAACTTCACTTCAAAGAGCGGTAGCTATGCGTTCCTTTTTTTCTCCCGTTTAGATTTTTCTCTCTTTTTAAAAATTAAAAATAAATAATAAATAATTAGTAAAAATAAAGCCCTGGGTTTTTGAAAAAATATATAAAAAAAATAATAAAAAAAAAATAAGAAAGGAGGAAAAAGAAAAAAAAAGGAAAAGAAAAAGAAAAAAACAATAAGTGAGTAAAATGAAAAAAAATAAATAAAAATTAAAAAAAATTTAAAAAGGTAAAATGACAAAAATTAATAAAAAAAATTTTAAATTTTCAAATTTAAAAATGGGGAAAAAGGGCTTTAAAAATTTAAACTTGAGAACCCAAAATCAATAAAAATTTTTGGGGCCCTTAAACTCATTTGTAGATTTAAATTTTAATATAAATTGAGAAAAGGGCCGCTAGCTAGTCCATGTTTTTGTCCATGTGCAGCAAGTTAGAGTGCTTTTGGGTTTTTGGGTTCGAATCCTTTAATGGGCCTTTGTGCCTTTTTGTTTCCTTACAGCTACCTTACGTAACTTTTGATTAGTTGGGTTGAGGCTGTACAAGGAAAAAGATTTCTTAAACCCTCCAAACCCGACGACCACGGGGAAAGAAAAAAGGCAAATCTGACGTTTCAACTCAATTTTTGGCAAAAATCCTCATTTTTTAACAAATAGTTTGATAAAACATCACATTAAAAAAAAAGATAAAATCAATTTTTAAACCCCCCCCAAAAAAATGGAGCTTTACTTTACTTAGTTTCTTTTTAAACCTATGAAAAAAACCCCAAAAGCTCACAAAAATACTTTCTCTCTCTAGAAATCCCACATCTTTGGGTTTCCCCAACCTTCTTTTTTAAGATAGTCCCCTCAAAAACCCTTTTAAACACCTTTTAGGCCCCAATAGAGTTTTAGGTCCTAAAAAAAAAACCCTGTTTTTTGGGTTTAAATTTTTTTGTTTGGATAAATAGGTTTGAAGAGCACCTCAACCCCCACTTTTGCCCCTCTAGACCCCCCCCTCTGGCTAGTTTTCAATTTAAAAAATCGATGCCCACCAACGAATCCACCCCCTCAAAAACCTCAAGTTTGACTCCTCCACCTTCAACAACTCCCCCAAAGTTTTAAGGCAACCACCGTGTTCATCTATTTGGCCCGAACTTGACTGACTCGATTCGCTGTATGTTACCCAATAACCCGGTTGGTGTATTTATTTTATTATTTTTTATTTTTTTTATTTACATTTTCTTATTTATTTTATTGTTTTTTTTAGTTTAAAAAAAATAAAAAAAAAAAAAAGATAATTTAAATTTTGAAGTATTCATTGGGTTGTCGGGGTTTTCCCTCGCCTAATGGTGAAAAAAAAAAATCAAAAAAAATTAATTAAATTAAAAAAATTTTTTGAAATAAAAAATATAAAAATTAATTTAAAATAAGATTTAGATAAAATATAATAAAATTTTAGGCAAAATCTTAAATGAAAAAAAAATAAATAAACATTAATAAAAAAAAGAATCTTTAGCTAAAATCAAAGAGCAAAAAATCTAAAAAAAATAAAAAAAAAAAAAAATCTTTATTTTATAACTGGGATCTTAAAAAATAAAAAAATAAAAATTTAAAAATAAATTTAAAAAATATTAGTATAAATAAAATTTAAAGAACAAAAATCAAAAAAAGTGAAAAATGAAAAAAATTAAATAAAGATAAAGTTTTTTTTTTAGTTTAAGGTAATTAAAATAAAAATAAAGAATAAAAGAAAAAAAAAATATAATAAAAAATAAAAAAAATTTTTATCAAAATATAGTTTTTGGGTTTTTTTTCATTAAAAGGTTTTTTTTTTAAAACAAAAAATTTAAATATGAGGTTTTTCCCCCAAATTTAAGTTATCTTAGTTTTCCAAAAAAATCTTTTAAATTTAATTTATGTCATTAACTATTTTTTTAAATAAAAATTAATTGATTAAATAATGTAAATTGAGATTTTTATCAAAAAAATTAAATAAATAAACTAAATTTTTTAAAAAAGAAAAAACAAAATACGGATGGTTTAATCCAGGTAATAGGCACCTTGAGGCAACAAAAATAAAAAAAAACTTTAAGTTAGAAAAACAACCATAATAAAATAAAAAACTTTAGGTTACAAAAAAAACCATAATAAAAAAAAATTTGGGTTTTGGGAAAAAAAAATTAGATAAAATAATGAAAAAAAAAAACTTTTTAAGATTAGAAAAGTTTAAAACCATTGAAAATTAAATAAAATAAAAATTTAAAAAAAAAAATTGTAAAAATAAAAAACTTGGTTTTAAAAAACTTAAAAAAAAAATTTTGAAAATTTGTTTAATAAACTTAAAAATTTAGGTTTTTTAAACCCAAAATTAAAATCTTATAAAAAAATAAAAAAAAAATAAATAGCATATTATAGAAATAATAGAAAATGCATAAAAAATGAAGATAGAAATATAGGGCTTTTTAGAATATTTTTAAAAAAATTTACTGTAACCGTTTTGGTTTTAAATTTAGCCCCCGAAATTTATTTCTCTAGTTCAGTTTTTCTAAATTTTTTTTAGGAGATTTTTTAGACCCCAATGTTAAGGTTAATCTACCTAATTAAAATTAATTTTTTTCCAAATTCGGTTGGTGATGGGCCTTTTTAAAAAATTTTTTTCCTTAGTTTAAAAGGTAATCTAAAAAATCAAATTTTTAAAGTATAAAAATTTTTGGATAGTAAAACTCATAAAATTAAAAATTGATTTTCGAAAATTTATGGATAGTAAATTTATCACAAAAATTATGGATAGTAAATTGAAATCTGGTTCCTGCCCCCGGTAATTTCTTTTAAAATTTTTTGAATCCAGATTTCAATTTTATTCCCTGGATTTGGTGATCTTTTAATATCCATGAATTTTGAAAATCAATTTTAATTTTTTTGAGTTTTATATCCTGTTTGTTTACATTTTAAAAAAGATTTTTTTATATTAAAGGATGGATTTGTGTAGATTTAAAAAAAAGAAATGATAAAAAAAAGACTCAAACACCAAATTTGCTGGGTTAAGGGTTAATGGAAGACAATCTTTAAAACGTGTTGAATTATGGTAGATGGTCAAACCAATTAGTTGAGCCAATGAAAAAAGCATTTTTGGAGGTTCTGAAAAAGTTTTTCGGGCTTTGGAAAGTAGTGGTGGTTTTCTTGATGCTTCTGGTATATAGTCATTTTATAAAAACCATGGGTTTTCTTTTAAAAGTTTATTGAGTATTAAAAAGGGAGATTGTTTTTTAAAATAAAAAAGTGTACTTTTTATCAATGAGGTAACTTTTTTGGATTTATAGTATCTAAAGGGAAAAGTTAAGGGAGAGGAAAAAAGAAAAAAATTAGTTGGCCAAAATTTTAAAACGAGGTAGGTTAGAGTTTTTTATAGGCTTTCTTCTTTTTACAAGAAATTTATTTAAATTTTTTTGACAATTATAGCCCTACTAATTGAGTAACAAAGAAGAGATTAGGTTCAAGTGGCTTGCTAAACTTAATGAAGTTTTTAAAAGGGTAAAGGAAGTCACCTTTCTTTAGTTTTGCTCTTTGAATTTTGATTCTTTGAGCTAGAGTGGAATTTAGAATAGGTGCTATTTTAAGAAAAAAAGAAGACTGTTGCCCAGTAGTGAGAAGTTCCATGGTATTCCCGTGAAATTTTTTGGGACCTTTATAAGGAATTTTACTTTTATTTTGAGCCTCACATGTGGAAATTTCCTATTTGTTTCTCAAGAATTCCTTAAAAACCCCCACAAGTTTTTTAAAGTACTTGGAGGGGAAAAAAAAATCAAAAAGAAAGGGTTTAAAGGGGTGAATTTTAGAAAACTTTTCTTTTATGTGATTAAGTTAAAAAAAAGGGGGGTATAAAAAATTATGGTAGATGTTTTATCACGATTATGTATTTATCACTAAATTATAGTCCAAGTAAGTATGCTTTTTAAATTTTTAAAATAGTAGAGTAGATTTTACTTTGGGCCCCCTCGGGGTGAAAGGAAGTCTGCTAGATTAGAAGGTTCTTTTAATTGAAGGATATCTATTCAAGAAGGAAGGTTAAGTATCTAGTTAGCTTAGTATGATGATTGTTGTCTAAAAAGCAACGCTAAAGGTTATTTAGTTTTTGAGAAAAGAGGATAATAAGTTGTTTAAAATAAACTTTTTTGGCTAAGGACAAAAAGGATGATTTAAAAAGTTTAGAGGTGGCCGTGTAAAAAGGCTATGGAGAGAAAGGGAAGTTTTTGAGAATATGTTACCCATACTATTGGCTTTAGATCGAAAAAGTTAGACTTTTCTAGGATCCCAAAGATCCAAAAGGAAAGGGACCCCTCTTAGTGATCATAGATCGGTTAGAAAAAATGGCACATTTTATCTTTGCCCAACAGGTGATGTTTGTTTTTTGAAACCCTTTTGTGTAGGGTTTTTTGTTTTAGTAGAGTTCCCAATGCATTATCTATATTAAAACCCTAAAGTTTTTTGCTTTTTTGGGAAAGACATTTGGAAGGGGTTTGGGGCATGAGTTTTTTTGGTTTACCCTTTTGTGTACCAAAATTGATGGAAGATTAGGTTTCATCGAATCTGGATCTCTACTCGAGCTTGGTTGGAAAAAACCTTATTGATTGAAACTTGTGCTTACCCTTTGTTGAATTTGTTAAAATGATCAACCTATCCATTAATAATTTTCCCATTTGGGGTTTGTTATGTACAAATTGCCTTCCCTATATATATAGTCTTGGTGTCCATTTAAAGGATGAAAGTTAAATGGGTTTTTTAAGGCGCTAGAGATTTAGAAACTACACCATAAGGTTTCTAAGAGCTCCCAAGGTTTTTGCCCCGTAGAATAGCAAAGGGAACTAAGGCGGGAAAAGGGATGTTTTAGCCCTTTGGGGGCTTATGTTGTTTCACTTAGAGCTCTTAAGCTGTCCTTTTTGGTGATGGACCATTCAAAGTCCTTCGAAAGATCAACTACATGTTTAAAAAACTCAAAACCCCCAAAAAGGGTAGGGGCATCTCTTTGGCATTAAATGCTGGGAGCCCAAACCCCTTCTTCTTGAAAAAGGAACTAAAACCCCATTTGTTTAGAACAATTTTAAAACACCCTCGAGGGGGATAATGGGAATCAACCCTCTAAGCCCCTTTTAAAAGTTAAAGTGCATAGTCTCTAGACCTTTAAGGAGGATTATTGTCAGCAAACCAAGGAAAGGGGTCTTTCCCCAATTCTATGATACAAGACCTATGTAGCGAGGTCCCCCCTTAAAAATTATTTAAATTTGGGATGATTGAGGAGCGCCCTGAAAAAAACCTGTTTAACAATTTTTGAAGGTTTTGAAAATTGACTCCCCAACTTTATTTCCCAAACCTTTAAGTAAAAGGTAGAGCTAACAAACCAAATAGAAAAAAGGTAATTTTGGTGAACAGTTGCTTGACTAAGAAGTTTGGGGCTTGTTTCTTTCCCTTTAGTTTTCTTCATTTGTAAAATGCTCGTTTTTCATGCTTTGACCGTGTCATAACATGAAATTCTAAAATTTTTCTTTGTGTTGTTTTACTATTTTACCAATGATAATAAAAAGCATTTTTAATTCCCCATTTGGGGTTATATATTTTCCCTTTCCCCCCTTTTGACTTTTATCTTAATGGCTTACTATAAAAAACCCCTTTATGCAAGCAGTCAAATAAATTATTTGAGTAAAAAATTTACTTTTTTTTTTGGGTGAGAATTTTCTTAAAAACTTTTTCTTATAACCTTTTACAATTTTTATTTATGTCTATTAAATTAGCTATTGGTTGTGTAGTTTCTTTTGTGGGCTAGTATCCCTGCAGCAACACACATTTTGCTAAATTAAATTTCCCTCTTGTATTTTCTTCCCTACTTAAAAGGACCCACCTTTTATTTACCCTTCTGTTTGGTGCCCATGAACACTACCTTTGCACTTTTACACCACATTGCAACCTAAATTCCTTTTACCTTACTAAACCCTTTCCCCCTTGCCCTTCTTTGTCGTCCTATATTACAAAAATCCCTCAAACCTCAATTCTCCCCTATCATTCACTCCCCATTGTGCCACTACTATTTATATTTTTTCTCTATAATTTACATTTGCATTACCAATACTGCTCATTTACATTAGATTTCCTCCGCTCACCACCATTTTAAAATTGTCAAAAACTATATTTGGGAACTTCCCCAAAACCACTATATGATTTCCATATTTGCTACGACCATCATCTTTACCCTATCCCCTACTGTTAACATATCAAAATGTTTGCAAACCCCCTGCCACCACCTTATATTGCTTCATTACCTTTACCTTTTTTCAACACCCTTTCTATATCACTATATTATACTTTTTTTTTTTTATTTTCACTAAATTGTTAAAACCCTTATTTACATGCACAAAAGGATCATTACATTTGGAGTTGTACTTTATTCCCTAATTAGTACCTCCCCTACTTGATAAGCTTCTCACCATCATTTTTCCTCATACCTCATCATCATTAAAATGCCCCCTCTAAAAACCCTTACCATGTTATTGTCATACAACTATTACCATATATATTAGTGCCACTTGTGTATATACCATATTTCCTTTTCCCTTAATAGTCCCATTTCCATCACCTCACTATCATGTAATGCCTATTAGCACTATAACAACATCATCCATCTATCAGCACAATTATATCATGTATTACTACCATAGCTACACATTATTTGAAGGTCATGATGTGATTTGTTGTGTTAATGCTGGTGGTGGTTTTTTAAACGATGTCTATTGTACAATTTACGAGGCCGTGTGGGATTAACAAAACCCTTTTAGTGCAACTTGGCGATAATATGGGTGGGTGCATTGGTCATGATAATTGGAGTTATATAAATGGAAATGGTGAAGATGACCATGGTGGTGTAATAATTGTGATGTTGTTATGGTTGTGATGTGTCTTGGATCCCAAATTTATAGAAAATACTATAATAAAACAAATATAGCATATATTATATTTATTTTATTTGATTTTTAGAATTATAATGGACATCAAATAGTTTGCATGGATGTTATGTATCAAAATAGTTGAGCTATAACAATCTCAATCAATAGAAATGAATGAAATTAATTGAAATATTATATTCAATTTATATTTGAAATATACTAAAGAAAAAGTATATAAAGAAATATTTCCATCTATATTGATTCATATTAAAAAAAGGAAATGAAAAAAAAAGTTTTATTGCAATCTTATTTTAGTATTTTTTTTTTAAAAAAGTTACTGTTAATGGTTTTTATTTCCACCGATCAAATCATCCATTTCTAACCAAGTTTAAAGAAAAAAGGGAAAAAAAAAAAGATGGTTTTAAAAGAAAAAGTTCATGGATTTTTCCTTTTCAACTTGTAGACAACAAAAATCCTTGCATTTTTAGCTCTCCAAACGTACCATATGCTTGTTGGTTTGCTTTCGTTCTATCTTTTTATCTATTTGTTGTTTTTTTTCCCGCTTCAAGTAGAGCTCTGTCTTTTCTTCTCCTTCAGTTCATGGCTCCTTCAGAGTTCTCATGGTCACTCTCTCTCTCTCTCTTTCTCAAACGTACACGCAAAGACACACGCGTCCACTTCACACACTTCCGTAGTCCTCCACTCACTCTTATGGATTTTCGATTTTTACATGTATACACATATCCTGCGTATATATATGCATGTATATTTACTTATCAACTGTGTATGTATCGATCCCTTGGTTTTGGTTTATGCAGGTGGCCGAAAAGCCAAGCATCGCTTACTCTATTGCTTCTGCTCTCTCACATTGTCAAGTACGTTCTACTGAAAACCCTAAGCTTCAAAATTTTGGGATCTTTTTTATTATTAAGTTGTTATGATCCTAAACTCAAGCTTTGGGATATCCAAATATGCTTTTTGGTATGGGGTTTATATGAAATTGATAGTTTTACTTTGGGTGTGGTTCTTTTTAAAATTGTAAAGGTAGTAGGAAGTCAATAACAGATGCCCTCGTATTTCATCATTTTGGCCTCTTAATTGTGCCCCGGACTATTTTAAGCTGATCCTTAATTACAAACTTTTATCTTACTTAAGGAAGACGCATTAAAGTGGATGTAATTCTGAATTGTTCTTTGATGAATTTTGGGGGTTTTGAGTAGTTGCCATTGCAGGATTTTGAAGCAAGCGTTACAGATTTAAAAAGCAAAATAGGTAGTGGGGAAGTCATGCAAAATAGCAATATTTTTTAAGAAAATTTCAAATTTCCAACGATAATTTCAGAATTTTTGGTTTTGGGTGTTGGGTTTTGCTCTGGTGCCTATGAGGTCAAACAACTTGTTTTTTTTTTGCCCGCTTCTCTTTTTTGTTTTGAGATTGCAATTTTGGAGCGTCTTCCTGACTACTTTGAATGAGACAGATGACCACGCGGAAGGGTAGTATGACGTTCATGAATTCAAAGGGTTGTTTCTTGGATCCAATGTTCAATTCAAAGTAACGTCAGTGATTGGGCATATCTTAGGTGATTTTTTACTTCTTTCACACTTCAGATATAGCTTCATGAATGGTAGGGAATGTAATTTATATGAAAAGTGACTGTGATTTTTCTTTTTTTTACTGGTTTTGTATTCTGCCTCTAATAGAATTTTATACAGTTGGCAGTGACTTGGAGAGAGTCAAACAGGGACAGATTATATCCTAAGCTTTCCAAATCATTTTGATGCCCTTAGATGTTTTTCTTATGTCTGTGTTTATGATTCATCTGTTTATGCTTTGGTGGGAGAGTTGTTTGAAGAGACTTTTTTAATTTAATCTAGTGTAGATTTCCAGCAGCATATCAAAATTGGACAGCTAGATCCGATAGATCTTTCCAAGCTAAAATTTACAAACAGAGAAAAACCCAAAGGATGGGTGCCTTTTCCGGGGTTTTTTTTTATTTAAAATGCTCTTGGGAGTTTTTGGTCTCGGAATTGTAGTGTTTGTAAGTTTTACCCATGTCAATGTTTAAAGATAGAGTTAAATTAATTGCCCGGGGCTTGTTGTCTCGGTTATGTTTTTTCCTGCCCCAAACAAAGACATCATTAATGCCGGGTTAAAATCTTGAGGGCATTAACAGCTTTGGGTTATTTTTTGGGTTGATAGAAGCTTTTTGTGTTGTGCGGATGTCAGTGATTTTTTTTTGGGTTGAGGTACATTTTTCATTTTTCCTGTATAAGGTAGCCAAAGCAAGAGTTTTTTTTGGGTCTCTGAATGACACGTAAGAAAAATTAATGTTTTTTGAAATTTGTTTTTGGAAAACTTTTTCCCAATAACTTTTTTATCTCAGTTTACTATAATTATTTTGGTGTTTGTTGAGAGGGAGTGTTTGCATGGATATCCCTTTAAATTTTTGGCTTTTTCTAACATTTGGTTTTACTTTCCTCTTCAGGGCTCATAACGAAGGACAACGGAAGCCTTTTGTAGTCATTTGGGTTGTGGTTGAAATTTTTTGGATCGGGAAGGTGAAAATTTTTGTTTTGAAGGAATATTTTAAAAATCATATGTTACAAATCAGTGTTTTTGTTTTTAAATTTGGTTTATTTGAAAAATTTCCAATTTTTATCTTCTATCTTGCCAGGTGTTTACTTAAAGGCCCTGGGTAGATGTTTTTGTGGGGCAATAATACAGTGAACAATCAGAGTGAATTGAAACTTAATTTTGGGACGTAATGAATTTGTAACTGAGGCCCCTGATCTAGCATTTTATCCCCCCCAAACAAAACAAACATGAAGGGGTACAATTAAAAAAAATTCTTAAAAAAAAAAGAGGGGAAATCACGGCCCTTTAAAATTCAAGCAGAAACAAATAGGAGTATTTTATGGTTTTTTTCCCCTTCACATGTTTTTCTTGTGTGTTTATTTTTGATGTCTGTTATGAAATTTTTTGTAAATTTGATATTCTAATCAATTTGGTTCTTGTTTCTTTTTTGAAAGCCTGGCTTTTATCGAACAAGGGAAAAGAAGGTTATCGTGCACGATTTTTTTTCTGTATTGAAGAAGACAATTGAACCCTGGAAGCCTTGTAGGGCTATAGGATGAAGACTTGCTGTGTGCCCGCCAAGAGATTGATCTAAAAGGGGCGTTGCATTTACACGCTTTCAAACTGGTTATTTTCAGGAAAAAGGGGAATTCGTTGCTAGGGTATATCTTTTGTTTGCTCTCTTTTTTCCTTTTGATTTGATCTTAAAAAAATTTGTCATAGTAATATTTTAAATTTGGGAATAGATCAGTAAAAGGTGCGGGTGTTTATCTCGATAAAAACCAAAAAAGATGTAATGTTTTCCCTTTAATATTATGGTTTCTTGGACTTTTTTGAGAATTTTTATTTATTTTGACATTTATTTGGGGTTTTCCCCCCCCTTCCAGTGAATTTGAATTTCTGCTTCTAGAAGCCCAATTGGGGGCTCTATCTTTAGTCCTAAAAGTGACCAAATAAGTTTGTGACAGGGTAGTTTTAAACTCCCCTCCACCCCAACACCTATCAAATTTTTTATTGGTTTTTAAAGTTTGTTTGCAAACTTGCCTAATTTAATCAATAAAACCTAATGGAGTGAATTTTGTTTGGGGAATGATAACCGTAAATGAATTTTTTAAATTTAAAGATTGAAATTTTACATCTATTTTGTTTAAATACATTTAAATTTTTGTCCACAGTGACAAACTCATAAATCTGGGTTAGGAAATGTTGTTTCACAATCTTTTTCCTCAATTGAAAATCTTGTATCTGTGAGAACACGTTTTCAACTGTTAGCCTTTGTGGATTTTTCAGTTTCTCTTTTCTGGATCTTTTATGAAGCAACTTTGAAATTCAGTGCAAAAAACATATTCACAAAAAGCCCTTATGGAAACTGTAATTTTGGGTTTGTCAGTATCTACGGTGCATTGGAAATCTAGTTCAATCCCCCAAAACCAATAAACATTGCTGCGCCATGTGCTGTTTTGCTTTTTTTTTTCCCCCCCGTGTGGGGTGAGTTGAGATGTATGCATATTCAAAACCCTTGTAGATCAAGTCAGATTGAATTAAATTAAATTTTACTATAGAGACAAAGGGTAGGTTAAACAAGTTAGTGATGTATTTGGTGGGACAAGGGGTCAAAAATCCCGTTTGTGGAATTTTTACTGTGTAGTATTTTCTCCTATTTTGAAAATTTTTTTTCACCAAACAAAGAAACCCCCGTACTTTTTCCCAAAATGCTTGATGGTGCTTGCTGCAGTATGGACCATGCCAAATCCTTTCCTGGGTTCTGTGTACAGCGCCATTTGCAAATCACTATGTTTAAAAAGAGAAATTTTGGCTTTACACCCTATTTAATACAAAAAGGTTACGAAATTTGTTGGATGGGAAAACCCCCGGGAATCGACCCAAAAGGTAAAAAAAGTCTTTGTCCAAAAAAAACTCTTTTGTTTTATCAGAAAATTTTCCTGAACTGGTGAAGAATTCTTTTATGGGAGTCCTTCTCACATTAAACTTTCTAATCATAAATAATGAGGTTGTGAC
>JBBMOL010003199.1:0-17696 GCA_037954665.1 Laguncularia racemosa | reverse complement strand
GACTCACTTTAGAGTTTCCTATCTACTTTAGATTAGAGAATGATCATATCTCTTGGGGCGCTCATAATAGCATGCATTTTCAGGTGGGTGAAAATTTTTTACGAGATTACCATAGCCCAAATAGCCCATTACGTGGGGCTTTATGATGAACTATTTATTGAAACAGATGACTTTATGCAACTTCCTGTAAACCTACCTCATGGAGTTACTCCTGCTGCATTTTGGAAAACATTTAGCCGAGATGCGAGGTAAGACCCAAAGCAGGCTAAGGCATCCAAACTTAAAAAACCTTGCTTATTGGGTCATTCATTGGTTACTTTCACACACTATTAGTGGTGTGGGAAAAGCATAAGAGTTGTTTCCACAAGTGACATCCTTTGTCTTTATAGTATGATTGAGCATTTTCCCATTAATTTAGGTGTACTCTTAGCTTTCTTCTTTAGACATCAAGCTTATGACACTCGAGTAGGCACTAACTAGCTGTAGGCCTTATATTACACTTTTAATTCAAGGAATGGGGTTGTTCCAAGAGCTCCCCCTGATGTTCCAAGTTTGGGACGTGGAACCCATCAAACTTGAGACATTTAAACAAATGAAGTTATTCCACAATGACCTTGGAGAACAACCTGGTGAGCAACCTCAAACACCAAGGGAAAGAACCTAGTTGGACAAAATTGAAGAAAAATTAGATAATCTATTAACTCTCCAAGAAGGATGTGAACGAGTACATAAGAGAGTTCATAGGTTGGAACAATTTTCTGAAACCATTTTGTCCAATTATGACATTCCCTTCCATTACAAAAAAGGCCTCCAGCTAGTGATGATGTTGAGGAAGAAGAAGAAGCAGGCGAAGTAACTAATGAAAAATACAAATGATGAGGAAGAAGAGGAGACTGAAGACAACGAAAATATGGATATTGATGATGATGAGGAAGAGGATGATGATGATGATGATGAGGAGGAGGAGGAGGAGGAGGATGATAGTAATGAGGATGGGGGGAAATGACAATGATTTTTAGGGTGTTTTCTTATGTACTTTCAATATAACTCTGATGGCCTGTTTATTTTTTCCATTTTTTTTATGCTTTTAGATTGTCTCTTAGTATTTTCTTTTTCTTTTTCTTCTTTCCTTTTTTTTTTTCTTTCTTTTGTAGTTTCCCTTGTGATAACAAAAGCTGCAGTGTACAATTCAGAATACTCCAAAAGAATTCTCGTAAAATGAAGATTCAAGAAGTTTTCAGAGGAGTACGAGTTTCTCCTTTTCTTATAGTTTTTTCTTTCCTTTTCCTTTTATTGCCTTTTATCTTTCATGAGATATAATATGTACATTGGGGACAATGTACAACTATGAGTGTAGGGGAGTTAAAAGAAAGAACAAAATTTATTTTCCTAATTTAACCAATAGTAATGTTTCAATTGACTTGTAATTTAGAATATCAACTTTTGATAACATTTTTTTTCAATGCTTCACCAATATTGTGTTTATTGCGTTGAATAGTGAAATCTATGTAAAGTAGAGTTATATGTCATTTAAACCTTGATTTCAAACTTAGAGTTAGAACAATATTACTAATTAGGAATTAATCATCTATATTTTAAAATTTTACTTGGATATATACTCATTCCCTAGAAATTTTTAGAGCATTATAATTTTAGTAAATGAACAGAAACTTATTTCTTGACAATTCCTTGAAAAATCAATAAAGTTAGTGGATAAATAAATAAATTAAATTATATAAGAGTTTAGTAGTGGGCCTCGTTGACTTAAGTAATTAAGCCTGTGGGGTGCCTCTTTTTAAGAAGGATAACATCTGTTAACCCGAGTGATGAGCTTGGGATTATTGGTTAAAAGCTCGTTAAAAGGGTTAAGAGAAAAGTTTAAGAAAGCTAAACACAATAAAACTAAAGTAGTGGATAGTTCAGAGGGGTATCTTAAAACCTAGTAGCCTAAAGTCATCTAACTTGGGACGTACTGATGGAGATCAAGCTAGGAGGATTGATCAAAGGAGCGTAGACCCACTTGAAGTGCCAGTTGGACTATTGACACGAGCTAAAGTTAAGAGACTTAAAGAAACACTCAGTAGATTAGTCAAAGTAGTGCAAGAAGAGGAGAATCACACACATTTGAGTCAACCAGAACTAAGAATTGTAAACTTACTTGAAGTGCAGATCGTGGATGTGGAAGTCAAGGAATATTTGTAAAGGCCACTAGCTTAAAACTAAGGAAAGCTGCCGGCCTTGGTGGTAAAAGTCATCGGCCTAAGTGGCCGGCATTGAAAGAAGGCCGCTGGCCTAAGTGGCTAGCGTTGAAAGAGAAGAAAGCTAGCTTTGAAGAATTCAAAGTCACCGGTCTTAAGTGTCGACTTAGGAGAAAATGTAGACCGGCCTTAGATTATTTTAGGCTGTTGGTTTGCTTGTTTTCCTTAGCCAAAGTAGGGTTTTGTATGTTGTTTTTGTCTCTTCATTTTTATGGGATAATAAATAGTCACGTACACTCATTGTAAAGACGATTTTTGGAAAATTTTATTCATATTTGAGAGTGCATTTCTCTTTTATTCTTAAACAAACTATCAAACTTATCAGGTTTTGAATCTATGGTGTTCATCTTCAAACTTATCAATCGATCCTTCCATAATTGATTGTGGCGTTAACACCTATACCAAGGTTCTTGTCTCCTATATAGACAACGGGTCACGACTTCATTGTTCTTGATAGAATTCTCGATTGTGAGATTTTCAAATCTAAGTTCGAGTTTCATCACGGGTTGGCGGGGTTCACATCACGTACTGATCGATGAAACTACTTGAAAAAAAATGAATGAATGAATGAATAATGAAAATAAATCCTCCAACCAAAATCAATACTAAGGGGATGATCAAGAGATGAGTAAATACGAATACATTTACTTTAAATTATAGTGCTTAATAAGATTGAAGAGGAGAGTGTATATATCTTAGCTAAGTGGTTAAGATAGCAATGATTTTCCTTTAAGTGGTTGATGTTGGATTTGATTTAAAGTTTATGAATATTTGTTTAAATGATATAGGTAAACTCTAACTTATATAGATTAACTTTGAACTCTGATACTTAGTGTTCTTGATACATAAAAAAAAAAAATTAAATGATTAAGTACAGATGTAAAAAGTTGCTAGTGTTTCATTGTTTTTAAATTCTTACTTTACAAGTTAATTTAAAACAGTATTGAGATTAATGAAATGAAGTGATGAAAATCTTCCCTATGTAATCCTTAGTTTAAATAAACATTTCTTATCCTAAATTATGAATTGATTAATTTCCTTGAAGACAAGAAAATGTCTAAGCATGGGGGAATTTGATAGATAATTAATAGAATACATTTGTGAATAAGATTTTTTGACAAATTCATTGAAATTATAAGAATTTTGAAGAAGTATGCTACCTAATTGAGTAATATTTTAATTTTAGGATTAATATGTTTCTTTAATCAACAAAGGAAGAAAATGAGTCAAGTTTCACCTGATTTGAAGTTAAAATGAAGAAATTATGTGCATTTGAAGATCAACACAATCAGTTCATATGGTCATGTTGATATTGAAGAAAAAATCAGAAAGATACATGAGGAAACAACACGACTATGTTAGTAGTCGTGTAACTTTCGGAGCAATTGAAGCCAAACATGACTAAATAACACAACCATGTTGAATTAGTACAATACGGCCTGGCAACATGACCGTATTGGGGTCATTTTGGCCGTATCTTCCCCATTTTAGATAAATTTGAAAGATTTAAGTTAAGCACGACTTGAACATGACCTTGTTGAGGGTGATGTTGACTTCAACAGTTGTGTAATATAAATAGCTAGATATAAAACCTAAAAAAATTTGGGAAAAAAGAGAGTTTTTGATAGACAAAAGGAAAAAGGGTTTTTTTAAGTAGACGAAGATAAGAACTCCTTGAAGCTAGAGAATATTGAAGATCAAATTGTATACTTTGGAAGTGCAAGAACAAATTTATAAAATTGTTTTTCTTTCCATTTTGAGTTAATTTGATTCTTTTATCAGATTTTATCTCATAATGAAACTTAATTTCTTCTAATATCTAGATTTGTAGAACCCTATAATTATTATGAAATTTTTTATTTCAGTTATTATTCAATGAATTCTTTATGTTCTTAATTTAATTATGCATATTATTCATTGTATAAAATTTTGGTATTTCTAGATTATCAATTTTTAATTATTATTATTATGCAAGTAAATTGAAAAATCACCTGTATAATTAGATCTAGCATAATTGAAAAGAGTTGCATGCAATCTAAGAGATAGGATGACATAAATCTTTCGAATTGGGGTCAAACCTAATTAAGGAATTCAAAAATCAATAATGTAATCTTAGGGGTTTTAATTAGAGAGAGATTTTGGTTAATCAACATAGGGTTAGAAATTAATAATCTTGAGAAAGATATTAATTTGATTACGGAATTCCTACAGTAAAAATGATTCTAGGGGGGAACTAAATCTAGATACGTGTTCTTGCAATGTTATGATAGGAATCAAAATCCGATAAGACTATCATTAGGGCAAGAACTAAAGGATTTCGAATCTTGGCGATGAGGGCCCATTTTGAGCAAATCGACCCTGAAATTATTCGTTTACTAACCTCTTTTATCTTATTCATGTATTATATATTCCAACAGGCACACTTATCATATTTTATAGGGCGGTGGACAAACTCACTCGGACTTAGCTTGTGGGTTATCCATGGACCGACTTGAACCGGCGATGAGTTGGGCCAATGAATCCTATGGAAGAGCTCGCATGATGAAGACTATTTTCTTTTATTTTTTAATTGTTATTTGGACCATTTTATGTTGTAATTTTCTTTTGGAATACTTTTATTTGTTTGTAATTGTCTTTAGGACCGCCACCTTAAAAGTGGCATAGTTGTAATTTTGTGCATTTCTAACCCTAAAGGGAGCAAGTATAAATACTTGCTTAAGTAGGGTTTTGAGGAGGCCAAAATTTTCATAATTGAACATCACATTTTCGTGAGGGGGCTTAAGGTTTTCCTAGATCCATTTTCTCTTATCAATTTCAATTTCCAATAGTTGAAATTGTGGCGAGTGCAACAAAGGGATATTGTGAGTAATATCAATTCCTTCTTTGTTGTGTTTCCTTTTCATCACTAGTAAGTCATATCTGGGGTTGAATTGGATGTTCTTGTTAGATTTCGATTGCATTTGTAATCAACTATTATGTATAAGATTGATTGGTTTTAGCATTTGTTATCACCATCAAATTTACTCCATTTTGTGACTAAATTGGTCATTTTTTAGAAGAGGAGAATCACGGAATTGGATCTTGTTATTTTGGGTTTGTATTTCACGTGGATTTCACTTCTAATTATTGTTATTTGGAGAAGATTATCATTGTTGGATTGTTAATTGCAGTTTGAACCTTCAGATTTCATTAAATCTCCATTGGGGTTCACGCAATTCATGGTCTTTTTTGAACAGGTTTATATGTGTGAGTTGAGGTTGTTTCTTTGATTCATTTACATGTTCTTGGGCTTGGTTTTGAGCACACATCTTTTGGTATCAGAGCTATATTATATTTGGATTTAAGATTGAACACATCCTAATTGAAGAATTGGTTACATTCATTAGAAATTGATGCCATTGTTCATGTGATTGAGACTAGTTTGATTGACATTGTTTGTTTGTCTTTCAAATTGGTTTTTGTATGTGCTTAATCTTGGTTTTAAGCACATCATGTTAGTTCAAATTCTTTATACATCTGTTTTCTTTCCATTATTTTGAACATTATTAGTTGAGTAGTTAAAATTTCTTAGTTAATTAATAAATTTTAATTTGATGATTAGATAATAAAGTCCTAGTTAATATTAGTAATTGTAGTCTCTATCGGAAAACATATGTATTTAATCCACTATATTACATTAATCGATAGGTGCACTTGCCCTATGCTATCAATGTTCATCACTAATTTCAACACTAAAATTTTCTAAATAAAAAATAATGGACATAAAAGTGTTAATATGAGACTTAATAGGTGTACATTCCTCCATTTGGAAGCTATAGAATTGAAGCTTCTTGTGAAGCTTATTGTTGAGAGATTTCTCTATGTAAAGAGACTCTAGTTCAGACTATAAATCAACAATAGTTTTCTCTTTAATGAACTCCTTTAAAACTTGATTGGACAAACATAATCAAATGGTTTGACAAGACCTTCTCATCCAATTCTTTTCTTTTGCTCTTCTCATCTAATTATTCTTTTGCTCCTTTGTTAGAGATGCTGACATTTTCGCCTTCCCTAATAAAGCCTTATGATGTCCATTTGGACTAGGATATCATACATCTTAACTTTCCACAAGGCAAAGTTAGAATCACGATCATAATTCCTAATCTTAAATTTTGTTGCCATTATAAATTTAATAACTAAAATACTAGCTTTGATACCAATTCATTAACCCCAAAAAGGAAAATGGAAATTTTTTAAATTCTATTATGGTGATAAACCGGTTTAAAAATGGAGTAAAGGGAAAGGCAAATTCAATTAAATTAAGAAGTCATCTACAATTTGGATCAAGAAAAGGGTTTTTTAAAACCAAACCGGGGGAAAAGCACATGACAAGTATCTTTCCAAAAGGGGCACTTTGAGATCTGGCCATGTGGTAAACCGTGCTACACACTGAAAGGAAAAGAGAGAAGGGTTTAAAGGGAACGGGGTTGGCCCGTGGGAGAAACCGTCTTGGAGCCGTGGGGGAAGCTAAAACTTTCCCAAAAGGAAAGAAATTGTGGAACTTTGACAGAGGATGGCACGGCCAAGGGATCTAGCCGGGTTGAAAAACCGTGGTACACACTGGACAAGGATGAAAGCTTGTAGATCATGCACAGAGGAACACGGTTGAAAATCTAGCCTGGGTGGAGCCGTGGTACACACTGGCCCGGAAAATATAGGGAAATTTTAATGCAAGGGGAAAAGGCAGGGCTTGACCCACGGCCGTGTGGTAGGGCGTGCCGGGCCCAGACGAAGATTCACTTCTGGGAAATCTACTTGGAAAAGGAAAGATTTTTTCCTTTATTTTTGCTAGCAAAAGACACATCCCAATCCCTCAACCCAAATAAATAGAACCCAAACCCCAAAGGGGGTAAAGGGCAACTTTTTAATTTTAATCGGGAAAATCTTTGGATCTTGAAAAACCCCTTCCCCATCTTGGAGGCAGACCCCGGGAAAACCGGGGTTCATAAATTTTTACTTTTTTTTTTCGTTTTGTTAAAAGGAAAAAATAAAGTAGCTAAGCTATTTTTCTACCCCAAAGGGTCATAAAATGAAAAATTTCCCTCCACGAATTGTGAGGTCTAATTGATTTTGTATTTAACCCAATTCCCGTTTTTTTCCCGGATTTCATTTTATCTTTTTGATCGTTTGCCCTTATTACCCTTTGTTGATTGGTATGAATAAGCTCTTCTACCAATTAGCAATTTTAATATATTTTAACCCTAGCACGTCAAATCCGTAATTGTTTGATTTTTTCTAGTTTAGTGACACAATAACATGTTTGGTTATAAAATAGATGAAACGAAATTTATGTTATTGGGGGGTTTTGATTTTGTTTAAATAGGTTATCTTATAA
The DNA here is from genome assembly GCA_037954665.1 of Laguncularia racemosa. Classification (NCBI taxonomy): domain Eukaryota; kingdom Viridiplantae; phylum Streptophyta; class Magnoliopsida; order Myrtales; family Combretaceae; genus Laguncularia; species Laguncularia racemosa. Next base: position 10,064 of record JBBMOL010003199.1, on the reverse strand, counting down.
TCTACTTGGGATGAAAATTTGGGGTCCCCTGAAATTTTTTTTTTGCTATTGGTAAATTAAATCCTAAACCCCTTTTTCTGGGTTTCTAATCGTAAGAAAAAAAAATCAAAGAACTTCCCCCTTGGGTTTTCGAGGAAGTACAAAAGATAGGTTGTTTTAAACTTGTTAATAACCATAACCAGTTTATCTAAGGAATTAAAAAAATAAAAAAAACATTTTTGGGATCGATTAAAACCCAATTTCCCGAAAATTTTTAAATAACTTGATTCCCTTTTGGGAAAGGGTTTTATCAATATTCAAATTTTTTATCTTGGGGTTTTAACTTTTTTTTGTTCAAAACAAAACCCCCCCCCTTTTTTTTTTTCCTTTTATTCTCCCTTTGAATAGAAATAAAATTTAAACCAAACCGGGGGATTCCCCCTATTCACCACTATTTTGCAAATCCCTTTAATTTTTTAGGGTAGGGTTTTTTTTTGTTGGATTCCCACCCCCCACAAATTTTGGCCCGTTCCCCGGGGTTTGGGGTTTAAATTTTTTTCTAAACCCGGGTTTTACTCGTTCTTTTTAAACAAGGGGAACTAACCCTTTTAATCCCGGGGAAAAGGGGAAACTCTTAAAAAAAGGTTGCACAAAAGCTAGACAACCCCAGGGCCGAACTTTGTTTTGGGTTTTTGTCCCCCCTTTATTTTGAAAAAAAAGAGAATGGGAAAACCAGAAAACCTTAAGGGGAGTTGGGTGCACCGATTAATTCAACCCTTTGTTTCACATTCCCAACTAGCCTTTAAATTTGGTTAAAAACGGGGTTTATACATTGGGTACCCACCTTTTAGGGCTTGAAATGAAATCCTCTAACATTTTTTTCATATATTGTTTAGTATGAGGGCCGTTTTTAAGGGGGGGGAACCACTTTTAAATTTAAACTACCTTTCTTTCCCTTTTTTTTTAAGGGATAAAGCTAAAGTTGGGTTTTTTTTAAATTTCCTCCAGGGTTTTTTTTACCCTTGGGCAGATATGGGGAAAAACTCTTCTTGGCAAATTTTTTCCCCCTTCCGAGCCCTAGGATAAGAAAGAAATTTGTGGGATAAAAAAAGGGACAAACCCAACTCTTATGAGTTTGGGAAGGGTTTAAGCAACTTGTGCAACTGCCCACAAAAAATGGGATATTGAACAACTTTTACCAAAACTTCTAAAAGGCCTACTTCCCCTGGGAAAGGGAAATTTGGATCTGCAAGTGGGGCGCCTGAAACAAAACCCCTTCAAGCTAGGGGGTTATCCCCTTTTCCCTTTTGGGTGCCCAAATTTGCAAAAAAATTTGGGGAATTTGGGATAACATCTTCAAGGAAGGGGAAAAGAGGGGAAGGTTTTTAACCTTGAAAAATCAAATTTCAACCCAACCCCCCCTTGTGCAACAATACTCTTGGAAAAAACACACAAGGGGAAGGCTTTTTGGAAATTTTTGGGTGCTCCTTTAATTCCAAAAAACCGACAGTGCCCCACATTTCAAGATACAACCCTAACACGCCAATTGCGTTGGGGGAAATTTTTAGGGCAACAAAGGGGAAAAAAAGGAAACCCCCAATCAAATACTTTAAATCCTGGATGGGGGATCATCCAAAATTCCGATATGGGAATAACCCACAAAGTTTCCAACAAATTCCCGCCTAAGCCCTCACACCAATACCCCAAGCTCCTTCCACTTCAGGTATTCCTTAGGAAATTTTTAAATCTCTGCTGTTAATTTCCAAACAATTTTTGGAGGAAAAAAAGCAAAGCTTTTTAAAATTTGGGGAATCATTGCCCCTTGCCTTTTTTTCGTAAACAGGTTAGAAACCAAGGTAAGTTCCTTTTCAAACTATTTCAAACCCAAAGCAAACTTAATGCAATTACCTTGAGGGGTGGGAAAAAGTTTGCAGGGGTCAAATTTAAAAAGGAAATCCTCTAATCTTTTTTGGGGGAAAAGACCAAAAAGAAATTTTAAATTTTCCAAAACCAGAAGGCAAACCCAAATTTTCAATCCCCCTAGTTACCCTTTAAAAGGGCACTTGATACCACCTCCTTTTTCCCCCCCAGATTGGGGAAATCCAAAAGAACGGGAAAAAAAAAAATTTGGAAATTTTTGAAAATCGAGGGAAAAAATTTCCCTTTTCTTGATGCAAATTAAAAAATACCCTAGCTAAATTTTTTTAAAACTTTGCATAACAAAAGGGAAGGCTGAAAGGAAAAGAAAAGATTTGTGTGAGGGAAAATGTTTGCCCTTTTTTAGAAGAAGCTTCCCCCCCAAATGAAACCGGGATGTTTTCCATTTCCTTTCAAAATAGGTAACTTGGGAAAAGCTAAAAACCTTTTGTGATCCCAGGAGCTTTTAAACCCAAAGTCTTCCCCTTTTTCTGTTTATCAAGTTTAAATGTTTGGGCCTTTTTTAAGGGGAAAAAAGGGGTTATGTTCAACTTGCCGACCCGGGCCCCAAAGTTTTTCCTGAGGGGGTTCTAGAGGATGTTTTAAATTTAAGTCAAAGGGGTTTTTTTTTTCCTGTTTTAAATTTTTTTGTGCTTTACAAACTTTTGTGATTCCCCATACTTCATCACTGATTTTATTAGGACACCATTTTTAAAGGGCTTCTAAAACCAAAAAAAGATGAAATGGGGTGGCCAACCCCCACTATAATTTTAAAGGTGAATGATTTAAAATTTCATTTATGATGCCATAAAAAAATCCAAGGGTTTCTCTCCTGTTTTTTTCGGTGTTTTTAAACCCCTCACCCCAGGGACCAAAACTGGGAAACAAAATTCCTTACCAAATTAGCCAAATTGAAAACGTTTAAAAAAAGGGAAATTCTTAGGGAACCCATGAAAAAAAAAAAAAAATTTTTTTTTTTAAATTTTTTGGGGGTTTTTTTTGTTTTTTTTTTTTGTTTTAGTTTTTTTTTTTTTTAGTGTTTTTTTGAAACCTTTGGTTAGTTTTCAGCGGTTTAAAATAATAGAGCACTTTCCAGAGCTTTAAAAAAAAGGCCTTTCCCTTTCCCGGGAAAATTCCAATATTTTTTCTCTTAAACCCCTAATGGCCTTTTGGGTTTTTAATTCCTCTTTTTTTGCTAATTTGGGAAAAGTGAGGCACTGTTCAAGTAAGGTGGGGGAGGGTAATAAAATATAGAGAATTTGAGAAACCCAACTTAAAACCCCTGAATGTTTGTTTCCCTTTAAACAATTTTTAAGGGGAAAATTTTTTCAAAAATTAAATCTTGGGATTGTACTTAAAAGTTTTTTAAAAGCTTTTTACAAAATTTTGGAAAAAGACTTTTCAAAAAGCTTTACTTTACCCCTTGCTGTGATTAGAATACTTTTTTAAAATTAAGTAGTGAAATCTTTAAGAAACAAATTTACCTTGTATTTAGCTTTTAGAATTGGAAGTCTAAGAGTAAGTCGAGTCCCTAAGTGAAAAATAAACAAGTTTACTTCTAGGTTATATTAGCTACTGTATACTCTTTGAAGTTGTTTGTAAAGCAATCATAACACTTAGTGAAAAAAAAAAGAAAAAGAATCAAGCATAGCCATTACTCCAATGATTCAACTAATTGAGTTAAGAGTATTCAAACTTGAATGTTAGAGTGAGGAAGAGTCCGTAGGGTATCTCAAAACCCGTCACTTGAGTGATGAGCTCGGGATGTTGCCTTAATGAGCTCACTATAATGATAAGGGCGAAAAAGGCAAAAGTTCATGAAAAGAAGTGGGCAAAAACCCGTCAAAATAGATGCTTGAATAAATCAAAAGAACATGAATGTAAACATTCATTGAATAAAACAAAGATGTATAAAAGGAGAAATATCTAGCAAAGAGCTTATACCATATGCTTTTACTTTATATTGCAAGGTTATATGCTTGATAATATCCAATGAAGTTTAATTGGGTGTTTTCCTTAGTGGATTAAGTATTTACTTTTGGAATAAAATTCTTTTGCTAAACATGAGGATTAAAGTTTGTTTTGTTTAGATTAGCTATTGAATTTTGTCCATAGTAATTTGATCACAGGAAACCAGTTGGTTGAAGTAGTAGACATTAAAACTACAAGTCATGAATTACAAATGAATAGATGCTTGGAATGATGAAAAGAAAGTTTGTATAATCTATGACAGATTTCTCAATTGATTTGATGCAATTGCTTGAGGACAAGCAAGAGTTTAAGTGTGGGGAATTTGATAGAGCCATTTATACTCAATCTTTATAGTATAAATTGTGTTAAATTATTATTGATTTTATAGAAATCATAAGGAAATGGTACTTAATTCTATTATGGTGATAAATCAGGTTAAATGGAGTCAAGGATGCTAATTCAAGTAAATTAGATAAGTCATCTACAACTTGGATCAAGACAAGGAGTTACACCACCGGAGGAAAGCACATGAGCAAGTATCTGTCTAGAAGGAGGCATGGTTTGAGATCTGGCCATGTGGTAAAACCGTGCTACACACTGCAGGAGAAAGAGAGACACGGCTTAGGGCACGACCGTGGTGGCAGCCGTGGGAGAAACCGTACTTGGAGCCGTGGTGGAAGCTAGACGTGCCAAGGAGAAGAAATTGTGGAACTTGACAGAGGATGGCACGGCCTAGGATCTAGCCATGGTGTAGACCGTGGTACACACGGACAAGGATGAAGAGCTTGTAGATCATGCACAGAGGAAGGCACGGTTTTAAAATCTAGCCGTGGGTGGAGCCGTGGTACACACTAGACACGGAAGATGATACGTGAATTATTGCGCAGAGGAAGGCACGGCTTGACCCACGACCAGGTGGTAGGGCGTGCCAGGCAGACGAAGATTCACTTCTCGAAATCTACTTGGAAAAGGAAAGATAATTTTTGTATCTTGCCAGCAAAAGATCACATGCCATCCCTCTAACAATATAAATAGAACCAACCCTAGAGAGTTTAGGGCAACTTTTTAATCTTTAATCTGGAATCTTTGGATCTTGAAGTACCTTGGACCATCTTGGAGGTTGAGGGAAGCAACCAGATTCATCATGTTTCTACTTTTTATTTTCGTTTGTTGATGAACATGAGTAGCTAAGCTACTTTTCTAGCCAAAGGGTCATAGATGTTTAATTCTCCACGAATTGTGAGGTCTAATTGACTTGTATTTAATCTATTCGTTGTTTTTTGGATATTCATATATCTTCTGATCGTTTTGTCATTTATTATCTTGTTGATTGGTATGAATAGAGCTCTTCTACTCAGTTAGCAAGTTAATATATTGTTAACTAGCACGTCAAATCCGTAATTGTTTGATTGTTCTAGTCTCAGTGACACAATAACATATTTGGTTATAAAAAAAGATGATCGAATTCATGTTATGGAGGTGTGTGATCCATGTTTAAATAGGTTATCTTATAATCTACTGGCATGAATTGGTGGTCTCTCGAGTTTTTAATGCTATTGGTAATTAAATCCTAAGCGCTTGTCTGGGGTTGTCTAATCGATAAGAGAAATAATCAAAGAGCTTCTCTTGGTTATCGAGGAAGTACAGAGAGATAGGTTGTTAGAGCTTGTTAAAACCATAACCAGTTTATCTAGGAATAAGAATAGAAAACATTTGCATCGATGATCAATTGCTAGAATTTAACTATCTTGATTCCTTTGGGTAGGCTTTTATCAATATCAATTTTCTTATCTTGTTTTAACTTTATTTGATTCACAAACAAAACCCCCCATTTCCTTTTCCTTTTTTTTCTCCTTGAATAGAAATAAATTTAACCAATCTCCGTGGATTTGACCCTACTCACCACTATATGCAAATCATATAATTGTCTCGGAGTAGGTTTTATTTTTATTGGATTCGACACCCATCAGAGTTACATAACATAGCATCAAAACAATTACAAAACTATAAGTGAGATAGGAAATAAAAAACCTAAATCTAGCACTTCTGATAAAACAATGAGACGTTTAAAAAGGCTTTAATATTACATGATAAAACAACATTAGTGATTACACTTTGCAAAATCTAGATTTTTTTTTCTTAACAAAAACTTCAACAAATATTATATACTCCTTATAAACCCTAACTTTATCAAATCAAAACCTATTAACTAACAATTATCATCATCCATGACATAAATGAAAATAAATTATATATGAATCAATACAAGAACTTCGATATGAATATGTAAACAAACATTGAATAACAATAAGAAGTAAAAATTGAAACACATGCATTCAAGTTGTGAAATTAAAGAAGTTATCTGGCAATTAAAATAAGAGTTTGCAAAGGTAGATTGGATTACTATCTAAACTAGCAAAGTGACGAGGGATTGAGAAGAAAAAGATCAATCTCTACTTGATTTAGGTTTCAGGTATATTAAAATACTAATCTTTACTTAATTTGGGTTTTAGGGTACATTGGGTATTTGTATTGAAAATGCATACACAACATGCACCTTTAGTAATTATTTATTTATTATTTTTGTAATAAAGGCTTATACAGTGTATATGTTTTTAGTACAAATTTCTTTTTACTTAAGGCTTGTGCAGTGTATAACGTTTTTAGCATAATTTCTTTTGTATTGAAGCTCATGCACTACATGCGCCTTCTACTACAATACTTGCTACTACAACATTTATAGCAAAGTAGAACTCATACATAAAATCAAATATCTTTCCTCCAATTTCAAATGCAATAGCACATCTTAAACAAAAACCTGAACTAATGAACACCCATAATGGTAGTAACAAGGAAAATTTAAGCGGTTATATTAGTGGTTGCATAATGTAGGCATAGTTATGACTCCTAATCATCTTGTTAGATGCTCGAGCATGCAAAACCTGGAATCTACACCATAATTAGGATAAGTTAATCCATTTGCCCCTTATCTACTTGTCTTGGGTCTCTCACTAAGTAACCACTCATACTTAGATGTCCAATCAAGGATAGTGTTACCTATAACATCTTGGCTATCAATTGGTAAATCGAATTATACCTCTACTTCTTATGAAGTCATGGTAGCCTTGCTTGGGCCATGGAAAGGTGTGCATTTCAAGCCTTTCACCTTCTACCCGTGCTATAAAAGATGCCAATCCAACTGAATGAAGGTAACATGTGATGATCTAATGAGATATCATCTTCATTATGGTATAGTTTAACTCGCGATGCTTAACTGTCAACTAAGATGCTTCCTATAAACATAAACATATAAATTGTAAGAATCAGTAAATTTAGCTAGAAAGTACACATAGGACTTGTAAAATATTATACCTACCCCTACTAAAGAGACCTAATAAATGTTTAGCCTTTTGTCTTAATAATGATGGATCAAAGGTCTTGAATCCATTTATCATGTACATAAAAGCAATTTTGGTTAGAAAAAGGAATGTTAACATGTCAACTAAATAACAAATAATGTTCAAGGAATAAAGCAAGTAAGTTTTTTTGTTGCAAATTTTATACCATTATTATTTCTCTTTTGGGCACTTCCTTCTATTATACCCTTTCCTTCTATTATACCCTTTCCTTCTACACTTACTGCACCTAGTTTTAATAGAGGCTCTTTAAGGTTCTTTTCCATGTTGTATTGTTTCAATTTAGGCTTCTCACTCCACATTGAAGTTTGTGAATATCAGGCAAAGGAATGAAAGTTAAACCTCCATTATTGCCTAAATTCCAGGGCTTAAGCACAATCAAAAGAATCAAGAAAAACCCCTTAATCACAAATCACAAACCGGGTTCACTTGACTAGGTAAATGTGGAAATCCAAGGTAATAAAATGAAAACCAAAGAGCCTAATTGCTATATCAATCCAAACAAGTAATCTTCACAAATAATAACAATTAGAATGAAACCCACGTGAATCAAATCAAGAAAAAAAATTGGGTCAAACCGCAAATTCCAACCCTTCCTTCAACTATCCAATTCACGCCACAATAAAGAGAATGATATCATATATAAATATAATCAATCCTTTTAACAAGCTATTGATCACGAATTTGGAAATTTAAAACAAGTCCAAGAACATCCAAATCAACCCTAGATATGACTCACAGAGAAGAAATGAACAACAACAAAGATGAATTGACATTTTCTCACATTTCTCCTTGTTGCTCTCGCCACAATTTCAACTTCTTGGATTGAAATTGATAAGAGAATTTGGAATTAGGAAAACCCTAAAGGGCCCCCTCACGAAATGTGAAGTGTTTGTTCTGTAAAATTAGCCCCTCAAACCCTCTCTTAAGCAAGTATTTATAAATTGCTACTCCTAGGTTAAAAAGTGCTCAAAATTACAAGTTTGTCACTTTTAAAAGGTGGCTATCCCTAAATGAAAATTAACAAGGAAATAAAAGTGTCCCAAAACCAAAATACAACCAAAATATTTCAATAAACATTTACAAGATACAAAATAACATAAGTCTTCATGACCAATCCTCAGAATAAGAACAATCGCAGCGGGTCTCTGATTGTTATCCTGAAAAATGTTCGGTTGTCCAACTGAATTGTAGGACATTTTGGCATCCCATGGAGAATTATAATTGTACCTGTAAGATTATTCTCAAATTTTATTTGAAATAAAGACATAAGGAAATATAAGCAATTTGATAATCATCCAAACTGGGTTCTGAAGAGGTTGGCAGTGTTAAAATTTTCCCATCATCCAGACTATAGCTCTCTTCTCTAATGAATAAAAGTGACTGGTAATATTGTAAATGATGTGCCCACCTGTACGACTAGCCAATGACCACGAGCTATCAAGCCTTAGATATGTTGCTATAGCACAAACATGTGAACATGAAATCTTGTATATTTGCCACTTGTTTTCATGTGAAACATCTTAACAACTTGGATTAGCACCTCTTTACTGTTGAATCTCTTTCCCCTTTCTAAGCCTATCACTATGCCAAAATCACTAACATAGTAACCACATTTTTTCTAAAAGGTGATATAACCGTTATCTCCCCTCAGTATTGAAAAATGAAATGACAACCCTAAGTTGTTGTCACCTAAATGACTCACTTTTGGAATCTATGAGCTTACAAAACATGCATGTGCACTAGCGGATGTTTTGCATGCATCTCATTTATGACATTTTTAGTACAACTCTCATTGTCATCAAAATACTCTTCATTCACTAGAAAGTGCTCCACAACAGTATCAATTTCAACTGGAACATGGAGGGCTTTATTTAATTTTGGATCATCAAAGTTTTCGTCATTGCGTAAAGTTTTAAAAAGCTAGCACCAAAGTTATTTCATCACACAAAGGATAAATTAGTCATAATACCCTTTGGGCCATTCTTCCCATCGAGGTGATGAAGTATTCACTACCAAGGGCTCTTCTTGATAGGAATCAGACTCCTACAGGACCTATCACCAGGGCTCAAGCTAAGGGTCTCCATAACTTAGTTTTGAGAATCTTGCCCTGAAAACCTAATCTTGAGGAAGCTAATCTATTTTCTTTCATTTCTACATTATAATTGTAGTGCATTCCAGCAGGCTCACTTAGCAAATCCTACAGGATACTGAATCACTTATACTCTTGAGCGAGTTGGACTCTCATCGGGATTAATTCGAAAGACCTTAAGACTGGCGTCATGAAGACCATTTCTCTTTCATATTTCTCATTTGTATGGACAATTAATGTTTATTTTTTTTGGACACTTTTATTTTGAATTTAATTTCCCCTTTAGGACTGGGCCACCGTAAAAGTGGCATAGTTGTAATTTTTTGTGCATTTTCTAACCCTAAAGGGAGCAAGTATAAATACTTGCTTTAAAATAGGGCCCTTTAGGAGGCCATTTTTCAAATTTGAGTATACACTTTGTGTGAGGATTAGGGTTCTCCAATTGTCATAGACCTCTTATTAAAATTTTAATCCTAAGATTGAAATTATGGCGAGTGCAACACTTGAAATTGTGAGTAATATCAATTTCATTTTGTTGTGATTTCTTTTTTTCTCTAGTGTAGAATATCTAGGGTTGGGAAATTTAGATAGTTCTTGGTTAGATTTTCTTTATAAATCATTTCGCACTTGAATTCGGTTCATCCATTGTGTAAAGCTTTTGTTTTTTTTAATCGTGATTAGCAAATGTG